>CM060708.1:45015743-45123243 GCA_030686995.1 Artemisia argyi
TTAATTTTTGTTACCACCATGTTCAAGTAAATTTTCAATGAATGTCTCAACTTTGTATGAAAGGTGCATATGATCAAAAGTCCTCTATTTTTGCTCTGCTTTACCTATATCATGTTTCTTCAGACTTATGGTTTCTATTACCCGATATTGGATGAAGCTGAATTTGCACGTCCCATTTTTTCTTGAATTTTTTTATAAATATTTCATACAAGTCAATTTATTTTAAATTGAATTTCACTAAAAATCAGAAACTCTATTAATTACATTAAATTCAAATGATGACAACAATGACAATTATACTCCGCAATTATCTCAATTTTTTTAAATTAAAAACTTAAATATCATTTCCTAATTAAGGAATAGATGATTTTAAATTTTGAAACCGAAATACAAACAACCATATATTCTATCTATTTGTTCTCATTTTATTTTACAACATTCACTCTAACAGAATCAGCATCATGAACAACGATTTCATTTCTTTGTGTGATGTCGATCCTATCATGACTAACAAAAAATTGAAAGTTAGATGTGTAAGCAAATGGTTTTCACATTCTTTTGAAAAGCCTTATCCCGTTAAGAGTCTTCGATGTGTTATGCAAGATGAGAAGGTTAGTTATTATTAAGTCTAAGTACATAACATTCAAGTGTTTCATTTTAATGTTTCATATACTAACAATTATTATTTTCACTAGGCAAACCGCATCCAATGCATCATTAGAAAGAGTGATATGCACAAATACGATGAAGCACTAATTGAGGGCATGTGCTATATTGTTAGCGATTTCTGTGTGACAAATAATGAAGGTAGATACCCTTTATTTACCAACAGGTACAAGATTGTGTTTTTAGAAAACACTTCATTGACTCCGATAGATCAGATTGACAACAACTTTAAATCATTTGTGTTTGTACCATTCACATACATTGTTACGCCATTCATTACCGAAGCTGATATAGTTGGTATGATCTTTTTACATTAGTTAGTTACATATTAAACATATCTTTGTAGTTATTTTGACCTTTTTGTGTCAATTATGCTTTATATATTTGCTAACACTTTTGATATATAGATGTCATTGGCACAATTGTATCTATTGGTGAACCAATTCAGTTTGATTCTCATGGCAAGATCAAACAGCGCATACATTTGCAGATTCAGGATGAAAAGTATGTTTACTTAACATATTTTTTTACTTAAAATTTATGTATATATAGATTATAACATGTATTAAAAAATTTCATTGTTTTAAATCCACTCAGGGGAAACAGATTGGATTGTCTTTTCTTTAATGAAGTTGTTGACATGTTTAAAGAAATTGCATCTCATACATATTCATCAGGACATGTTGTTCTCATCATACAGTTAGCGAAAATCCTCTATTGGGACGGTATTATACTTTAAACTGAAAAAATTTAACCATATTAATATGAATGTATGTAAATTTAATTTTTTTTTATAGGTATCCCAACTATTTGCATGCATCATACTGGATCGAGTAAGATATATATCAATGACAATAATCCTGAGGCTAAGCTGTTTAAATTGGGGGTAACATAAAAATACTATACATGCATAACAATTTCAATTCGTAAATTTACTTTTGTAACCTCATTATATTTTGTAGGTATCAATATAAATATGGATACGATATGGATAATTTCAAGATTGATTTATTACCTCCAACTTCATGGAAAAATATGGATACACCTGAAAGTTTCTTTAAAGCTTACAAGATGAGACATGGTAGATTGGTCTAACCAACCATCATTTGAAGACAAGTTGGAAAAGGAGTAATCACTTTAGAATGTTATGTCAGTTTTTAATCCTATATTAATGTTTGTTGAAGATAATCACTTTGTTTTTCCATGTTTCTTAATTTTTATTTGAATTATTGTTGAACTTAACCAATATAAGTTAAAAACTCATGAAGTTTTGTTTTTTTTTTATAAAATAACTAATGTGTTGAAGAAAGTTACTACTACCTCAACTTTTTATTCATTTTATATTATATTTTTCATATAATACATGTGTGCCATTATTATTTATTAATGTATGTCCATTTAGAATAAATCATATAATTTAATGAAGCTGACCCGCCGATCCGGCGGGTTATAAAGCTAGTATATATATATATATATATATATATATATATATATATATATATATATATAGGGAAGGGATCCAATAAGAAGAATAATTAAAATAAGAATGGTAAGAATTAATTCTAGCCACACATTTTAATGTAGGAGGGAAAATTTGAATGAAGATGCATCCATTTTTGTAGGTGCATCTAGAATGTGTGGTTGTGATTACTTCCTATCCTTCTTATTTTTATTATTCTTCTTATTTGATCCTATATATATATATATATATATATATATATATATATATATATATATATATATATATATATATATATATATATATATATATATGGTAGAGTTATAATAAAAAGTCTCTTAAAATAAAAAGTCTAGGAAGGCGAATTTTGGTGCATCACAGTTACAAAGTTACTGCATCACATTTTTAAGTCACTGCATCACAGTTATAAATTTTAGTGCATCACAGTTACTGCATCATAGCTATAAAAAGTTACGACATCACAGTTAGTGAATTGCAGTTATTAAGTTACTGCATCACATTTAAATTCACTGCATCATAGTTATAAATTTAGTGCATCAGAGACTTTTTATTCTTTTTATTTTAAGACCCTTTTTATTTTAACCCAAACCTATATATATATATATATATATATATATATATATATATATATATATAGGGAGGAGTTAAAATAAAAAAGAGGATTTTTGGTAAAAAGAATAAGAAGAATTTAGGTCCCTTAGATTTAAAATCAATGGATGAGATAAAACTATACACTTAATTAAGGCTGGAAGGGCAAAAACGTCTTTTAGTGAAAATACATAAACACACTAATATACCATTCGGTCTCATTAAACCAGATCAATCTTTACTTTCTCTCTCTTCCAACTAGTTTCTCTCACAA
This sequence comes from Artemisia argyi, assembly GCA_030686995.1. Taxonomy (NCBI): domain Eukaryota; kingdom Viridiplantae; phylum Streptophyta; class Magnoliopsida; order Asterales; family Asteraceae; genus Artemisia; species Artemisia argyi. The sequence continues at coordinate 45,018,752 of CM060708.1, forward strand.
AATGTTCTGATCTTATTAAAATCCCGATCATCTTCTCCATAAAATTCCGATCATCTTCTTAATCAATTCCGATCATCAATCTCATTAAAATCCGATCAACAAATCATCAGTTTTATACAATCATCTACAAAATGACGTTGAAAAGCAAAGGTAAGTCAAATAAATCTGACTTTGTTCATATTATGATACAGTTGCCTGATTTTAATGCATTTTGTTTGAAAAAATTAGCCTCAAAAAGATTAAGAAGTGGAAGAAGGGTATCAAAATAAGGATGAATTTTGATTGTTTTGTTCATTAAAATATGGATTAGAAGGAGTTTTGATTGATTTGTTCATTAAAATAAGGATTAGTAGCAGATTTGATTGTTTTGTGCATTAAAAATAAAGATTAGAAGGATTTTTGATTGTTTTGTTCATTAAAATAAGGATTAGTAGCAGGTTTGATTGTTTTGTTCATCAGATTTGGTAGGAAGTTAGTAAAATTGGGCTAAATGTACATTAATTTTTGTAGAAAGTTGGTAAAAATGTGAAGTTACTAAAAGTCATGTTGATTTCTTATTTTCTATTAATTGTTGACCTTTTAGTTTCAGTTGTTTCCAGAATCAATCTGTTGACTTAAATTATTTTTTTGACAGTTGGATTTATTGAAAAGTTTCCATGTAAGATTAATGAGCATTATACAGGATGGATGTGGATGTCGACCCATCCACCACTCCCTGGGATCCATCCAAGGCATATTTGTTTATGCCTGTTGGTGAGGAGTAGGTAAATCCTATAAAGGAAATTGATTGGGTCACTGCAGAGACTATTATAGAATAATAGTGTTTTATGCATAAAAAAGTGGCTAAATGTGCCTTATATTTTGTAGAAAGTTAGTTAAATTGGGCTAAATGTGCATTATTTTTTGTAGGAAGTTAGTAAAAATGTGACAACTTTTGATAATCATGAGTTGTGTGGAATAACACTGTTTTGTGCACTAAAAAATGGTCTAAATGTGCATTAACTTTTGTAGAAAGTTAGTAAAGGTATTATTTTGTGGAATAACATTGTTCTGCACATCAAAATGGGTTATATGTGCATTAGTTTTCTTAGTAAGTTAGAAAAAGTGACATCGTTAGGTAATCAACATGCCTTTGTATGAAATGACATTGTTTTGTGCATTAAAAATGGGTTAAAAGCGCATTAGTTTTCACAGCAAGTTAGGCAAGGTGGTAAGCAGGAAATCAGTGTATTCTTGGCTAAGACTTAAACATTTATGTGCATTATACATGGGCTAAACGAGCGTTAAGGTTTCACATGAAGTTAGGCATAGTGGTAGGCATTGGAAATCAGCGTGTTCTTGGCTAAGAGTTACACATTTTTGTGCATTAAACACGGGCTAAACGAGCATTAATGTTTCACATTAACTTAGGCATTGTGATAGGCGTTGGAAATTAGCATGTTCTTGGCAAAGACTTACACGTTTTTGTGCATTAAACACCGGCTAAACGAGCATTAGTTTTCACAGGAACTTAGACATAGTGATAGGCATTGGAATCAACGTGTTCTTGGCTAAGACTTTCACATTTTTTGTGCATTAAACATGGGCTAAACGGGAATTAGTTTTGACTAGAAGTTAGGCGTAATGATAGGCGTTGGAAATTAGTAAAATGTGAAACAATTGGATTATTGTTCTGATCGGGTCCTCAATGATCAACATATGATATCAGTTTTATTGGCAATGAGTGATATCTTAATGGTACAAACTTCTAAATTTTCATTTGTTATTAATGGTGTAATATGGTGACAAATTATTTGGAACTCTTCAACTCGAGCAGAGCTACTAAAGTTTGTAGACCAGAAACGTGCAACCTTAGCACCTGATTGTACATAGATGAGTTGCTCAAACCATGAAACATTGGATCTTACAAGCAATAAGGATGGAAAATTGTACGGTGAAGAGAAAACTGTCGATAATAACGTAGCATCATCTCATGGGAACTTAATAGATAAGGAGGATTTGAGATTGGTTAGCAACCTTCAACTTGGGTTGACTTCTTTGTAGTTATCATGATCCATCTCACTTATTTAGGGGGTGTTTGGATTGGTTGCTATTGTTTGGAATCATTTTGTGCATTAAAAAGGGTCTAATTGTGCATTTTTTTCATACGAAGTTAGTAAAGGCAACATGCTTAGGTAATCAACACTCTATGGTGTGAAATAACATTATTTCGTGCATTAAAATGGCCCAAATATGCACCCGTTTTCATAGGAATTTAGAAAAGGTGTTATGCTTAGGAAATCAGTGGACTATTGTTTGAAATGACACTATTTTGTGCATTAAAATTGTTTAAATGTACATTAATTTTCATAGGAAGTTAAAAGGTGACCTACTTAGTTAACGAGCATGCTAATTTTTGAAAAATCATGGTTTTGTGCACTAAAAATGGTGCAAATCTGCATTGGGTTTTAGTAATGCGATTGTATAAAGTGATGAAAGAAATCTTAGAAAGTTACCCTCTCTTATGTGAACTATGCATTAGTGATATATGGTTAAAACTGTTTTGTTAATTAAAAAATTAGCTAAATATGCATTAATTTTTGTAGGAAGTTAGTAAAAGTGTGATATGTTTGGGTAATCGTGTGTTATGTGAAACAACAGTGTTTTGCGCAGTAAAATTTTGGTAAATGTGCATTAATTTTAGTAGGAAGTTAATGAAAGTGCGATATGTTTTGGTAATCGTGTGTTATGTGAAATAACATTGTTTCGTGCATTAAAAATAGGCTAAATGTGCATTAAATTTTGTAAGAATTTAGTAAAAGTGCGATATGTAGGGGCAATTGTGAGTTGTGTGAAATAACATTCTTTTGTGCATAAAAATGGACTATATATGCCATTACTTTTCGCTAGTTGTAGTAAAATTGACATGCTAAATGTGCATTAATATGTAGGTCGATTATAGTTTTGTATCAAGCATTCATGCATTTTTAGCTATGAAACGATGATATGTCAGACACCAAAAACCTTTGTTTTTGTTGTGCTTCAGATGTCGAAGGAAAAAGAAAAAGACATCGAAGATGAATTCACAAAGGTGCCCGATGTATTGCTTCTGATCAGAGCAGCTCCAACACCAGCGATCCTAAAAAGCCCAACTCCAAAACAAGCAGGGACAAGAAACAAAAGGTTCAGCAGATGAGTCAGTGCCAAGGAAAATGACAGATTCTTGAAGCATGGCTAGTATGTAGCGAACTAGAAAATGTTACTGTAACATTTAAAGTTTAGTTCATGTATCAATTGTTGTAGTCTAGTACTAGTTGGTTTATTGTTTGTGCCGAAAAGTATACAGTGGTTATTTATGTTGAATGAAACGATTTAGAAGGGTTTTAGATGAGATAATGTTTTAATTATGTTATATCGGTATCATCTGAACCATACGAATTAGCGTGCACTAAACAAGAGTTTTAAACGAGATACTGTTTTAAGTATTATATAGACTGTGCTTCAGGTATATGCGATGACGGTAACATTCTGTTAGCTGTACTACATTTGGTTAGTGAAATTCTTTATTCTTGTAGGTAAACTGACGCTCATAAGAGCTATCTGAATGAGAGCCTTTAAAACCAAATGTTGCTTTCCAGATCCTTTGTCTCTTAATTGTTATCTTGTCCATGTCTGACTTTGAATTTTAAAGTAACCCATGAAATACATGTGTATAAGATAAAAAGTTATTACTTTTAATGAACTTTGAGTGAAAGTGTCAAACTTATCTTTAATTCTTTTTTGGCTGTACTGTGACTTTTCCTTGTATGTTGCATATAGGCAATTTAAATGTACATTGTAATATCCTTAGTTCCTCACTTCATTTGCCTCTGTTTGCACAAGGAAATAAGGAGTTGCGCCCATCACCAGTGACTTACAAGATTGTGCTTGAGGTAATGATATACCTTCCTATGAGTGGTTAAATTTGCATATTTCGCAAAATGACTTGTGATAAAATGGATATTCATCTACATTGAGAGCATTGGTTCTCATGTGATCTTCTCCTATATGAATTCAAACAAGAATCTATGCGCACGTGGACGCCTAGTAATTCATGTGCGTAACTGCACATGCACATTGGTTCTCGCATAAACTTACCCTGTGCTGAAATTAGGGTAGAAAGAGAGCCCTTTTAGGTACATAAGTTAAATCTCTATATTATTGTTGAATATAATTTCAGATATAATGAACTCAAACATTGATTTAAATTACACGATAAGCCCTTTTTGTATCTGGTATATACTTGCAAATAATTGAGAAAAACTTATTCGCTTCGGGAAAAAAGAAAAGAAATAAGAAAGTCATTGTAATATCAAATCATACACCCCATTGGAAATTGAATACAGTTATTGGATCATTGTCCTTATTTAAATGCATGCCAGGAAGCATCATAAAGGTTTCAGTAGTACAACATTTACTAAAATAGAAAATGCAACACAAAAGAGTGCAAAGCATGAACGCACAGAGTCAACCCTGGTTTTTTCAGGACAAATCTAGTGATGGTGATCTTAAACATAGCATAAACCACAATACTTGCAAATAGCTGCCGCACTCTTGCCAAGATGTATGAACTCTCTGGGATGACCTAGTGCAGGATCAGTATCTGCAGTAATGAAAAACAACAAACTAATTACATAAACCGTAATTCATAATTGTATGCACAAGGAAAGTGATGAATTTGATGATTAGAATAATTTGCAGATCAAGTATTTTGTCGAGGGTAAGAGAAAGACCTCCTGCACAAACTACAGTTCTACTCTCAACTTTGATGGGTGGGACTTCATTGATCAACTCCATCGGAGATTTCTTGGTTGTGCCCTGTAAAAAAATTAATACTAATTTGTGCATCAAATTACTATAAAATATAAATTTAAATAAAAAAAAAACACTAATTTACGTCACAAAAATACTAATTTAGGTTGGATGCAGTAAGGGGTCTCGATCGATTCCTAGTCGATCCCCCTACTGTAAAATTCACAAAAACTCAGAAATACACTAATTTATGCATCAAATTCTACTACAAATACAAAAATTCAAAAAACTAAACTAATAACACTAATTTATATATAATATTAAACTAAAAGCAATAATTTGTGCATGAAAAACTGTAATAACACTAATATGTGAGGTAAATTTCACAAAAAATCTAAAATTGCAGAAACTTAAAAAAACATAAATAAATAAATAAATAATACATACCTTGATTATCAGGATTATTAATCGATGAGATTCTAGAAAATTGAGGTTATAATCCATGATTGTAATAATGAATTGATCACATTCTGAAAAAATTGAAAATTGAGCTTATAATCGACAATTGTAATCGTTTGATTTTACAAACCCGAATTTGATTGAACATTAGAGAACGGATTGAAGAATCTGTAGGATTATTTGTGTGTTTTGGTGTGTGGAGAGGAAGAAGAATGCTAGGTATTTATTTGTGTTTTCACTGTGTGTTTTGGTGTGTGGAGTGGAAGAAGAATGGTGGGTTCATAGGTTGTTAGTGGAAGAAGAAGTGATAAGTGCTCAAACACTCATCATTTTTGGTTAAATCTGAACTGCAAAACATACAAAAACACTCAGAAATGCATCAAAATACTGAAAAATTTTCAAAATTGTGTTTTATATGTTTTAGATGCAAAATGAGTAAAAACAAATGAAAAACGCACAAAGTTTGCAAAATTGGCAGTTTCAGTCCCCCAACTTTCAAAAATTGGCAAAAATAGTCCCTGAGCACTTTTTTGGAAAGAAAAGTCACCAAAGGTCCTTTTGAAATCATAAGTTGTCATATTTTGTCCTTTGGTGAAAAATTGGAAAAGTTTTGGAAAATTACAAAATTAGTCCCTGAAGTTTCAAACTTTGGCAGATTTGGTCCCTGGTGGGAATTTTTGGATGAAAAAATCAATTTTGGTCCTTGGGAAATCACAAATATAAATTTTAGTCCTTGGGTGTGAAGTTTGGGGAAATTTCAGTTTTGGTCCCTCAAGTTTGGAAACTTGACATTTTTGGTCCCTAGGATTTAAATTTTTGGAAATTACAAAGTATGGTCCTTTGATTATTCATAATTGGTAGGAATTAACCCTTGTGACTACTTTGAGAATTTACATTTTGCAGCCCTCAATTTACAAAAAATTACACGTCCTTGTGGTATTTTTGAGTTACAAAACAAACGGACCCATTATTATTTCAAAAACCAATCCAAGCCCAAACCACCCCCACAGGCCCAAACCTACACCAGCCCACTCCCACCTTTAGTAATAAAAACGGGGTCAAACCCCTTTGACCTCTTCCCTCCCACACACCTGCTTCCCTGATAATCCCCTTCCACACTTCACCTCCCCCCTTCTCCACCTCATCTCTCCCATACCTTGTCTCCCCCAACTTACACATACTTCCAAGCCTCATTTATTACCTTGATATCCCCTCACTCAACCCCTAACTGCCAAAACTCACTTTTCCCGCCAACAAGAATTTAAAGGCTAGGATTAAAAGATGTGATCCAACGGACCAGAAAGATGGTGGGAAAGAGATTATGACACTCCAGGACTTATTTAAGTCAAGAAAAAGAAGAGAAGAAAGTGTAGTGTAGTAGCAGTCAGTAGAATAGTTTAGTTTTATCATTTTCTTGTACTCTCAATTTCATAGTGTAGAATTTAGCTTTAAAAGTGTAATTTCAAGTATCTCACTGTAATCAAATCTTGTTTTAAGTTTCAATTTCAAATAATTCAGTGGAATTCAGTTTGTACCATTTTCTTATGTAAAGTATCAATTCAAATTTAAGTTTGTTAGAAGAGGTGATCACTGTTTCATAAGCTTACTTAAGCTGCTTTACAAGTTTCCACAAGCTCAAATCAATAATTAAAACAAGTTTGCTAAATTATTAGAAAATAAAAAGAAAATAGATGAAAAATAAAAAATTAGTAAAGATGGGGAAAGAAGAATGGAGCAGAGTTGGCTTTGGAAAATTATGGTTTTAGAACTCCAAGGGGAGTGTTAGGATTGTTCTTGGATCCCTGGTTCACTTGTTCTAAGCATGGCTCAGTTGTAAGCAATTTGTCTAATTTTTTTTATGTAATATGTGTTTAGTAGTATAGAGGTTAATTATTGTTCAATCTTGCTTAATTACACTCATATTTGATTAGTATTAGTTAAATTTCCAGTTTCATGGTTTAATTCATCATTTTGTTTCACAAAACTCAAACTAGTCAATCATTAAGGGGTGTTTGGCATTGATGGTTTATCTATGTTATAGCCTATCCCAGCTGCTGTTTTTAGTTTCTATAACTCACTTTAGGTTTAATTAACTCAGTCTAGGCAAAAACAACATGGTTCCATAAGCAAAAGTCAAAAATCCACCCTCACACCCTCCAACAGTTAACTGTTGGAAGGTTTTGATCCCAAATCCACTCTTTCAATTAGATAGTTGCTAATGTAGCTTAGATTAGGCTTATTTCATCATATTACAACCAAATCAGTCCATTAGAATCATTAGAATTTCACCAAAGTCAAAACAAGAGTTTTTCTCAAAAAGTCAAAAGGTGCATCTCTCAGTTTTTGCAAAACTTGCTAGATTTTTGTAGAATTTAGTATTAGGATTCAGACCTTGAAACTTGTTCCTAATCAAAGTCCCCCACCTCAACTTTGAAGTTCCATGGTTCTTCCATTTTTTTGATTTTTCTACTGGGCCCCACAGCCCCCTAAAGTAGGCTGCAGGGGAGACCCTACCCTGCTGCAGCAGTCCTCACCACCACACCACCACCTTTGGTGGTGGTTTCTGACCACCACATTGGTCCCCACAGGCTCCAAATTTGTTCCTTTCAACCCCCCTCCTACCCCTCTCTCAATATTGACCATTAGTTTGACCTTAGGACTTGTGGACCCCACCTGGATCAACCCTCAATTCTGTCCCATTTTCAGTATTGAAACAAGAATCCAAGAGCTTATTTTGAGCTTATTGGCTTAATCAGTGGGTCTTTTTGGTTGATTCTTGCTCATACATGTCCAACACACTAGTCTGAACCAGAATTAACCATAGTGGGTCCCACATAAGCTCATTTGAGCTTATTTGCTTATTTGGTCAACATAAGTCAACTGTTTGGCTTATTGCTTTATAATCAGCTTATTTTCAAGTTATATAAAAGTTGTTTTTATAAAAGTTTCATGTTTTTAGTTGTAAAATAGTTTTCTAAAAGAAAATTCCAAAAAAATCTAAATTTAAAATAAGTGATAGTTTCTATTTAATATAATTTAAATTTTAATTTTCATTTTTAGATTTTTATTAAGTACTTGGCATTTTTATATTTTTAGTAATTACCTTTTATATTAAAGTAATTTTAGTAAATTTCTCAAAATTTTATTTTGTCATTTAGTATTTATTAGATTTAATATTAGTTTTATTAATTTTTAACTAATAATTAAGTTTTAAATAGCATAATTAGTTTTTATAAAGTGACACCTAGTTTTTATATTTTTTTTAGCTTTTATATAATATAATATAATTTTAGGAATTTTTCTAGAATTTTTACTGTTCATTTTCTATTTTTTATAATTTAAATAGTTTAATTAGGTAATTAATATTAAATTAGTAGTTAATTTATATAAAAATCACAAAAAACAAAAATACATATTTTTAGTTTTAAAACTTATTTTTAGTTATTTTATAATTTTAGAAATTTTATTTTCATTTTTCTAGTATTTAAATAATATTATATTGTATTTAAGTATTTTAAATATTAATAATTAGTGTTAAATAGTATTTAATTAATAATAAATAATTAATTAATGTAAAAATTTATTTTCTTTTTCTAAAAAATTTCTTTTATCTTTAAGTTTGTAAAAAAGTCATTTTCACCCCCTGGGGGTTTTCAGATTTCAGTTTTCACGTTTTATTTTGTACGTTTACGTTATTTCAAATGTAAACGTACGCGTTTTTAGATTTCAAGCGTTTTTAGTTATCTAACTTTCACGTAATCATCTTTATAGCTTATTTAAGCTATTTCCTTGTAGATTCTCTAGTTTAACCATTCACAACCCTTTTCCTGTCCAAATTCACCCGATCACAAACCCGTTTAATAACCATCCACACATCGTCGGGATATAACGACCAGGGGAAACCCTATATTCCACGGAGCATTGACTCTAGGCTGTTTGACCTTGTTGACCATATCCTTGGTCGATTTAGGTTGACCGGTTCTGAGCCAATCAAGAAGCCTAGGTTTAAATGGGTTTATAGGTTGTTAGAGGGTATAAAATTACTTTCATATCCTTAATATTTAGTTAGGATGAAAGTTAATCTCAACCATTGATTTTAAATCAAGGGTCTAAAATTCTTCTTATTCTTTTTACCAAAAATCCTCTTTTTATTTGATCTCATCCCTATATATATATATATATATATATATATATATATATATATATATATATATATATATATATATATATATATATATAGATGGGATATTATGAGAAGGGTTCTTAAAATGAGAAAGGTAAGAAGGATTGTGGGAGTGACATGTGTCAATTTGCCACATCATATGACATGTGTCACCCCTACCTCCCACCCCCCTCCTGCGCGAAAAAAAAATTCCCGCCAAAATTACTGCATCACGGTTATAAAGTTACTGCATCACATTTATAGCTGTGATGCAGTAACTTTTTATACTGCATCACATTTACAAAGTTACTGCATCACATTTATGATGCAGTAACCGTGATGCAGTAAAATCATAACTGTGACGCAGTAACAGTGAGGTAGGAAACGTGATGCAGTAACCGAGATGCAGTAAAATCATAAGTGTGATGCAGTAAAATCATAACTGTGATGCAATAACCGTGATGCAGTAACAGTGAGGTAGGAAACGTGATTCAGTAACCGAGATGCAGTAAAATCATAAGTGTGATGCAGTAAATTTTGGCGAGATTTTTTTTCCCAATTTTTTTTTTGGCGGGAAAAAAAATTTTTCAGGGGGGGGGGGGGGGGGTGGGGTGGGGTGACACATGTCATATGATGTGGCATGAGGATGACACATGTCACTCTCACAATTCTCCCTACCCTTCTCATTTTAAGCCCCTTCTCATTCTATCCTTACCCTATATATATATATATATATATATATATATATATATATATATATATATATATATATATATATATATATATATATATATATATATATATAAAGTTAGGATCAAATAGGAAGAATAATTAAAATAAGAAGGATAAGAAGTAACCACAACCACACATTCTAGATGCACCTACAAAAATGGATGCATCTTCATTCAAATTTTCCCTCCCATATAAAAATGTGTGGCTAGAATTACTTCTTACCCTTCTTATTTTAATTATTCTTCTTATTGGATCCCTACACTATATATATATATATATATATATATATATATATATATATATATATATATATATATATATGAGGAAAATTTAAATGCATACCCTTATTTTGGTGTATACCAAGGGACAAATCTTTACCATCCATCTAGTTTAATCTAATAGTGAGGATTAACCTAAGATTAAATCCTAAAACCTAAGTCCATGTTATTTTCCCTTTTCTTTTTCTTTTGTCTTTCTCATTTTTCCTTTTTTTCTCTCTTCTTTTCTCATTCACGTAGCTTTTGTGTATCGTTGAAACTAACCTGGTGTGACATTTTTACCAATTTAACCTAATTTAATGTTCGTATTACGACAAATCATTTATTTTTCTTTTCTTTTTTTTTTTGCTTTTTTACCAATTCACGTTATTTTTTTTCTTTATTTCCAGTTCACTTTTTTTCTTTTTATTTATTATTTTTTTTCAATTTACCTTCTTCTTTACTTTTTCTTTTTGTATTCCTTTTTTTTTTGGCTTTTTATTTTTTACCAATTGACGTTCTTTTTTTTTGCTTGTTTTTCCGATTCACTTTTTTTTTTTTTTTTTTTTTTTTTTTTTTTTACAACTCCATTTTTTTTTCTAATTCACTTTTTTTTTTAATTCACGTTTTTATTCCGCTTTCATACGTTTTCGTCCGTTTTTTACGTTTTTGTCCATTTATATACGTTTTCGTCCGTTTTTTACGTTTTCGTCTATTTTTAGATGTTCTCGTCTGTTTTAAAACGTTTTCGTCTGTTTTCTTATGTATTCATCCATTTTCATACGTTTTCAGACGTGTTTTTACGCGTTCATATATTTTCGTCCATTTTTCGCCCATTTTTGTCCATTTTCTTACGTTTTCGTTTGTTTTAATACGTTTTCGTCTATTATTTAGAAATTTTCGTCCGTTTTCAGACGTGTTTTTTTTACGTTTTCATACTTTTTTGTCCGTTTTCTTACGTTTTGGCAATATCACAAGTGTGTCGGCTTTCATCTATTGGTGATGATGGAGGAACCTGTGATAAGACATGTGCTATCACCAGTGATATGACAAGTGCTATCACCGGTGATATCACAGTTGATATCACATGTGATGTCACATAGGATATCACCGGTGATATCACCTTTGATATCACAGGTGTTTGAGCTTCTTCAGTTTATTCTATTGATATGTTGTGCTTTCTTCAACCACAATTGCAATTTTTGACTGGGCCATTTTCTGCAACCAAACATCCGAACGAGGAAAGATGAAGCATTTTGTGAAAGAACGAAGAAATACAAAGATTATGGAAGTAACTAGAAAAGTGCATGTCATATAATATAGTTTAACTAAGAAGCATTTTAAAGTATCATCAACTTAAAAAATTACAACTAATACAACTTTAATATGAAGCAATCAAATAAAAAAAACACATCAAACGAGTTTTGAATATCATTTTTTTGCTATTTTCAACAACTTATAACCAACCACGTGAAAATCAAAAGATATCTCCGTTGGTATTCATTTTGATAACTTGCAAGTTCGTACTACTTTACATTTTGTAATATCACAAGTGTGTCGGCTTCCTTCTATTTGTTGAATCAGTGTTGGTGATGGAGGAACCTATGATATTACATGTGCTATCACAGTTGATATCACATGTGATATCACAATGGATATCACCGGTGATATCACCTGTGATATCACGGTGATATCACATGTGATATCATGGTGATATCACAATGGATATCACCGGTGATATCACCTGTGATATCACAGGTGTTTGAGCTTATTCAGTTTATTTTATGGATATGTTGTGCTTTCTTCAACCACAACTGCAATTTTTTACTGGGCTGTCTTTTGCAGCTGAACATCCGAACGAGGAAACGATGAAGCATTTTGTGAAAGAACGAAGAAATACAAGAATTATGGAAGTAACTAGAAAAGGTGCATGTTACCTGTTGTACACAATGATATAGACTTATATATATATATATATATATATATATATATATATATATATATATATATATATAGACGTAAATGATGTCAACTTTTGGTCATTTTATTATTTTATCACATGTGATATTACTCATATGTATAATACCAGAATTAGTGTTACATTGTATTGCTTTATCACCTATGAATATTACAGAATATCACTTATGTTATTCAGAATATCATATGTGGTAATAAGAATATCACTTGTGATATTCTGAATATCATAGAATATCACTTGTGATATGCAGAAAATCAAAGAATATCACATGTGATATTTAAAAAGTCACTTGTGATTGATATTCTGAATATCACTTGTGATTTTCTGAATATCACTTGTGATATTCTGAATATCACAAGTGATTTCATGTTACAAAACATTAGTTGAAAATCACTTGTGATTTTCTGAGTATCACTTGTGATTTTCTGAGTATCACTTGTGATTTTCTTATGTTTTCGTCAATTTTCTTACGTTTTCTATACGTTTTTGAATATCACTGCTGATATTCTGAATATCACTTGTGATTTTCTGAATATGTATCACTTGTGGTTTTTTGAATATCACTTGTGATATTCTGAATATCACTTGTGATGTTCATGTTACAAAACATTAGTTGAAAATCACTTGTGATATTCAGAATATCACTTGTGATTGTAGGACCTTAGATCTATTAACTATATTACACAATATGAGTCAAAGATGGTAACTTGAAATGATATATGTGTCGTATGGTATATGAGATGAAGAGAGAAATAAGAGAACTTTTATTTATGAAAAACAAACACAATACACACTCAAGCACACACCTCAAATGACTCATTTGAGGTGTTTATATAGTAAACATCATATGCCCTAATGGGCTTTCCTATGTGCCTCGTTTATGATTGGATTGGACTTCGTTTACATCTTAGATAAGTGGACTAGCTTATACATATCTTCTAACCTATTAGCTTAGCCCAATCCACGAGGCCATTGACTAATCTATGACATAATCTATAACACGTTTACAAAGTTTCTATGACTAGAATGACCGCCACTTTTCTTTACATTTCTTTAATGCTAACAATGATATTCTGAATATTACAGAATATCACTTATGTTATTCAGAATATCATTTGTGGTAATCAGAATATCACTTGTAATATTTAGAAAATCAAAGAATATCACTTGTGATATTCAAAAAATCACTTGTGATATTTAAAATATCACAGAATATCACTTGTGATATTCAGAATATCACTTTTGATATTCTGAATATCACAAAATATCTCTTGTAATATTCAGAAACGTATGAAAACGGCCAAAAGCATTTAAAATAAGACTAAAATAAAACATATGAAAGCGTAAAAACACATATAAAAAGGACTAAAATGTATGAAAAATGAACGAAAACGTAAGAAAACAGATGAAAACATTTGAAAATGGACGAAAGCGTAAGAAAACGGATGAAACGCAAGAAAACGAACGAATATGTATGCAAACGAACAAAAATGTATGAAAGCGTAAAATCACATCTGAAAACAAATGAAAACGTATGAAAAATGGACGAAAACGAAAGAAAATGGATTAAGGCGTATTAAAACGAACGAAAGCAGCTGAAAATGTATGAAAACGGACGAAAACATAAGAAAACAGACGAAAACGAGCGAAAACGTATGACGACAGACAAAAACGTATGAAAACGGACGAAAACGTAAGAAAACGGACGAAAATGGACAAAAACGTAAAAAACAGACGAAAACAGACAAAAACGTATGAAAATGGATGAAAATGGGCGAAAACGTATGAAAGCGGAAAAAAAATGAAAAAGTAAATGAACTAAAAAAATGTGAATTATTAAAAAAAAATGAATTAAAAAAAAAAGAAAAGAAAATATGAAAAAAAACATGAAAAATAGTTAATTGCAAAAAAAAAAAGAAAAAAAAAGGGAAAAAAACGTTAAATAGAAAAAAAAGACAAAAAAAAAAGGAATAATAAAAAAGATAAAAAGACAGAGAAAAAATGGGAAAAAAACATGGAATTGGGTTTTCAAATTTAATATTAGGTTAATCCTCACAATTAGATCAAACTAGATGGAGTGGAGATTTGTCCGTTGATATGAAACAAAATAGATAACCTTGAATCATTATGATTGGATTACAATTTTGATAAACGTGGATACATGCAATCCTTAAAAATCCGAAAAATAACAAACTAATGAGAATACTTGTTGATAAAGTATTTCAAAAATCGAAACCTATTAGAATTAGGACGGTGGTACAATTAATGAGTAATAGTTACCAAAAATATACAAATCAACGATTTATGCCATAAAATCTATACAAATATTTTTAATTTAAGTTTAGTGTACGGTAACATTTGTTATGGATACATTTATCGAACTTGTTGAACAAGTATTCGGTCTCTATTAGGTTTTTTTTTTTTGTTTCGAATCCTTTTATAACAAGTATTATTCATTCCTATATAGTTCTATATAAATAATTAAACATACAACAAATGGTCATAAACATATTCGACTTCATATCATCGATCAAGTTTTATTGTTTCAAAGTTAGTATTAATTCTGCATTACGATAACAATATATGGCTTTTAGCCTACACAAACGCCCACCCCAACTTATTGATTTTCTGAATCAATTTCCTGGAGATTGTCGTCATCCGGTCGTGTCAACTTCTGATGCTGAACCAAGGTTTACAGAGTTGTCACTCGGTGTTAAAGCTCCGGTCACCACGTCTCTGTTCATTGAGCATTCAAGAGTGCCCAAGAGAAAAAGGTATTGTATTAATTATTCATGCATGTTAGTTTATTCCTTTTATGTTTGGTTTCAAGAAGTATGTCCTTTTATTTCAAATCTGTTTTCTTGATTAATCAAGATTCTAACTAACTGTGAATCTTAATTATTATCGCAGGCTAAGTCTACATGAAGAACTTGTAGACGCCGCCAAGTCTTTCTCCTTATACTTGCAGCCCAGCGATAATGATTCATCTTTGTTCATCGACTATTCTGCTATGCCGATAAGTTTCGTGCCACCACAAGATCCACCAAATCCAACTTGTGAGGACACCTTAAAAGAACCAGTGCATAAGAAGAAGAGAACAAAAAAGGTTAATTGTGGACAGGTGGTGAGCAGTCACGCAAACGAGCAGTTCCAGCTTGTTTGTTGGGACGCGCAGCTTAAAGAACCAAGTAAGAAGAAGAGAAAGACGCCACCAAAGATTGAGTCTGGACCAGTGGTGAAGAATGAGGTAACAGAGCAGTTGCAAAAGTTTATAACGAGTGATGAGATGAATGGTGCAGAACTGAAGTTGGTGACTCAGAAAGTGTTGTATATGAGCGATTTGAAACAAGACCAAAACAGGTTGAGCTTGCCGCTTAAGCAACTCATAACTGAAGATTTCTTGACGACTGAAGAGAGATTGAAACTGGAGAATAAAGAGGTGATGGAGGTTCGAGTAGTTGGGCCAACACTAGAGATGTATAAGGAACCGATGACGATGACGATTTGGCCTATGAAAAACACCCATAATCTTGTGTTGAAGACCAACTGGTACCACTTTGTGAAGGAGCACAAGGAACATCTGAAGGAATTATCAAAGATTCAAGTGTGGTCGTTTCGCAAAGACAATCAGCTGTGCTTTGCTCTTGCAGTTGTGGCGAGACCACCCGATGTCGTAAACAGTGTTTTTAACTGAGCACAGATTATTTACTCAGATTTTGTTTAATTAATGTAGTTCATTTAATGATCTTTGATTAGCTTACTCAACTATTGATTAACTGTATCTATGATATTAGTATATAATATTTAATAAAATCTTTTTTTAAGCATTTCGTCGAACACCTTTAAAGCAGTCAAATTAATGGGTACCTCAATAGGTCATATGCAATCCTTAAAGCTTGATTATAACAATGAGAACTGAACAGTAGCATGCAATATACTCTTGAAACTAAATGAAATTTTGTGACATAATAAAAGTACGCTGTGCATATGGAGTTGTACCTTTCCTTTCATGATTAGTGGAACAATTAATTATTGTTTTATTAGATTATTAAGTAAACATCTTATAACAACGGAACAATAGCTAGAGATTCTATGTGCAGCTAGTTATGTTTGATGTTTTTTAAGACGTATTAACAATTAAGGCATGCAATAGGATCATGTGCTATAGCTACTTCGAGTTGGTTAGATTTTTTGTACAATTTTTGTGACATGTCATAGTATTTTTAAAAGGGTGTTGCACAGTTGTCATTTGGGTTAACTAGGTTACACCATAAAGAAACGAATGTAGCAAAAAAAAAATATTGGGGATTGCCAATACAAAAAATCGACAGTTTCTATAACTTTTGCACTTGGTGACCTAAAAGTGGGTGTAGCCCGTGCCACACCCGGCACCAACGTAGGCCCGTCCCTGAATATTAACGTAAAACATTGGAATAATGTTCGTGATATTGTTATATTTAGATGATGATGTTGGTTGTGTTATTAGAGTTTAAGATAGTTTGCTCACATGGTAACATAAACATAAATGGGTAAACGGCTAATTATGTTCTCCGTAATTTTCTTGTTACTTTTATTTTAGGTGTAAGTTGTTACCTAAGACGGGTGGTAATAAGGGTGGGTAAGAGACGTTAAGTTTTCCCCCACCCAAAGACACGTTTTAAACCCACATCAACACACTATATTTTAGTTTTGTGGAAACTCGATCAGTAGGTCAGATGATCGAGTTGTCTGCATTATATTTTGTGTGTGTCAGTGTTTTGTGTGGTATATTTGAATATAAGTGAGTTATATTTGGGTGATAATGTTGGTTGTAGTATTAGAGTGCTAGGTGCAACAGGTGGTTATCCGTCAAGTTATAGACACGTCACATCTAACGTTCTTATAACACAAAAAAATCCTCCCCAATATCATTCCTAGAACAAAAAAAAAAAGGTCCCCAACCTTTTGTCTATGTTGTTATTGTTTGAATGTGTGCAGGTTTTGGTGGAGATTGGCGAAGATGAACTTTTTTTATTTTTATTATTATTATTATTATTATTTTGGTTATCACACTGTGGCTGCGTGTGTGTGTTTAAGAGTAGGGCATTTTAATATTTTGGGTTATGGTACTAGTGGGCTGGAAAAGTTATGCCTGTTATTGGTGTTGGGCTGGTTTAGGGTTATGCTACACTGTGACATGAACTCTTCTCCTATGCCAGAACCATACATTCACACTATGGTTGCGTTACTTTTTTTTTTTTTTTTTTTTTTTTTTTTAATTGTAATGTTTTTATTTCGTAATGTAATGTTTAGTTTTATTAATGAAATGTTTGAATGTTTAATAAATGAATTTGTTGAGGGTAGAATTTGTAAATTTGTAAAAAGTGGTGTTATTGGGTGTTATTTATTTCTTGGTGTTTTTGGTGTTATGTTATTTGGTGTTAAAATGATGTGGCGCTGACGTGGCAGTGGTGTTGGTGTTATTTGGTGTTATGACTCCTTGTGCTCTAAGTAATAAACATTTGATAACAACGGAACAATAGCTAGAGATTCTATGTGCAGCTAATTATGTTTAGTGTTTTTTTGACATATTAACAATTAAGGCATGCAATAAGATCATGTACTATAACTCCTTCGAGTTGGTTAGATTTTTTGTACAACCTTTGTGACATGTCATAACATTTTAAACATACCTTTTAACAATATAAACGTAAAAGATTCGAATAATGTTTGTAATATTGTTTATCGGGATATGACCATATACAGACTAAATATAAAATAATGAGAAAGTATAGAGTTTAAGATAGTTTGACCATATATATATGGTAACATAAATGTAAATGGGTAAATGGCTAATTATGTAATTTTCCCGTTACCGTTATTTTACGTGTATGTTGTCCCCTCCCCGAGACACGTTTAAACCCACATCGACGCCTTTTAGTTTTGTGGTGAACTCAATCGGTCAAATGATTGAGTTATTAGAGTGGTAGGTGCAACGGGAGTTATCCGTCAAGTTATAGGCACGTAAAGTCAGCTTTTACCCTAACATTCTTATAACACAAAAACACCCTCCCAATATCAATCCTATAACACACCACAAAAAACCACACTTTGCACTTAAAACAATAAAATCAAAGAAATCAAACACCACACACAAACCGGTCTTTATACACACAACGTGGTACCTATAACGCACCCAACAATGTTGTTAGGGCAGAGTTATAAGCACCAACTTGTGCCTATAACGTGTTGCACCGAGCACTTTTACACTATATTCGTGGTGATGTTAGTTGAGGAGAGAGAAGCTGACGTGACACTGAGTTTGCGATGGTGATAAAGGTCACTATCACTAAGAATCTAATTTTATAATTCTACATTTTATATCTTTCCAATTAGTATAATTGAATTGTTAATCAAAAAGTAAAATGTAAAATAGAAAAATAAAATATTAACCAAGTTTAAAATTTGTTATTTCATATTTGAGTGATTAATATGGAACATTTTTGAAACTTAATTATTAATTTGCAACTTGTTCTTCTTTTCATGTGTGAATAAGTTGGTTGTACATGATGTTTATTCAAGCAGTTATAATAAAGGGGCAGATATCTAAGTGTAAAAAACAAATGCGTATATAAATAACTCATGTACTAATTATGTTTTGTTATATTATTAAGTAAACATCTGATAACAATTAATTACTGTTTTGTTAGATTATTAAGTAAACATCTGATAACAACGGAACAATAGCTAGAGATTCTATGTGCAGCTAATTATGTTTAGTGTTTTTTTAGACATATTAACAATTAAGGCATGCAATAAGATCATGTACTATAACTACTTTGAGTTTGGTTTGATTTTTTGTACAACTTTTGAGACATGTCATAACATTTTAAACATAGCTTCTAATAATATAAACATAAAAGATTTGAATAATGTTCCTGACGTTGTTTATCGGGATATGACCACATACAGACCAAATGAGAAACATAATGAGAAAGTATAGAGTTTAAGATAGTTTGACCATAGGTAACATACTAACATAAACGTAAATGGGTAAACGGCTAATTATGTAATTTTCTTGCTACCGTTATTTTACGTGTAATTTGTAACCTTAGACCGGTGGTAATAAGGATGGGTAAGAGACGTTAAGTTGTCCCCCATGACCCAATTTAAACCCAGATCGACGCGTTGTATTTTGGTATTCTGATGAACTTAGTCAGTTAGATGATTGAGTTTTGTGCATTGTATTGTGTTTGTGTGAGTGTTTGTGTGGTATATTTGCATATAAGAGGAAGGGTTATGGTAACTTGCACCTGTGCCATTTCCATGTGGTAAGGGAAATGGCGCCGCATGGAGATGATATTAACATGTGGGGAGATGATTGCGTTTTTTTGCTCTTTTGGCTGCTGCGTATTAGAGATGGTGTGAATAAGGATGAAATGAATAAGTGCGGGAGATGACTGTATTTTATTTGTGGAATTAGGGTTGGTTTGTGAGTAAAACTAGGGTAAATATACTACTTATATCCATATAGGTTAAATGAAGGTGGCCCATGTATTTGCATATTCGGCTATATTATTTTCACTTGACTAAGTAACAGTTTTTGGTAGTGGGCTGAGTACTCCTATTGTCATTCATAAACTGAATTTCTGTTAGTGAATTTTTTTGAAATATTAAGTGGTATATGGTTATATTTTGGACTATTAATTTTTACGAGGTTGAAAATTAATGACTTAAAATTGATCATTATGTATGTTAAATACAATTAATACACTTATTAAAACACCCCTTACATAATAAATACAAATTATCAAGCATATTGTACAACTAACTTAAACACAATTCCTGCATTAAATGTCACTAATACAAATAATAAAGCATATTATACAAATTTTTAAGCCCGAACGGGTAATGGGCTAAATGGGCTCGAGCCCGAACGGACACGAGCTAAACGAAATTTTTGATATCCGTAAATTTATTGTCAAAAAGAACATAGTAAACTAAAATATATTCACATATTGTACAAACCAAGCAAACTACTAAACAAAAACATAAAATAAATAATATATAAAATAATACAAACAAAGCAAAATTTCATCAAACTTTTGCCATGAAAAACTAATCAGTAAAGCTATTGCCAAAAAACGTACAAATAAAATAAATTGTTAATCGAAAAAATTAAATTACAGGGTGTCAGCAGCTGAATCGCGCGAGGACCCTGCTAGTATTAAACAAAAATTACATGATGAATTTCACATTTAATCAGAAAACCATAACGCTTCTTTGTAGAAACATTTGTTTTACGATTTGTTAACTACCATCTTCGTCACAAATTTAAATCATCAACCTTTTAGATGCATAACAATTAACAATTAATTAGAAACCATGCATGTAGCCGGCGAGCGTAGAAGGTTTTACCTTATGTCGCCGGCTTGACACTCTAGGTACCATAAGCATATAAAAAGTTCAGTCATTTATTGTTCTCTGTCCCAGCACAGTTGCAACATGCCGAGTAGTATAAATATTCAATGGATATTACCATTACATATGATGATGGATAATAGAACAAAGCACAAGATGTTGAGTAAATTAATCAAGCCATATATAATCCTCTTAATATCTAAGATTTCAGTGACAAATGCAATCAATATAAAATAGAAAAAACATACCATGGTCTTGCTCTAGCTAGATAAGGGTAAGATCATTAGAGAGGTTAATTGGCCATGTATGTTTACAAAAATTTCAACAATTCATTGTACCTCTAGAGACAGAGGTCAAGAGTTCGATCCTCACCTTTTGCAAGGCCGGAGATCCTTTTCTACCTTTGGTAGAACCGGAAGCGGCCTCTCTACCTTAGGTAGGGGTAAGGTTGTCTACGTCTCAACCTCCCCATACGGGCCGTGGAAGACGGTACAGGGAGTTACTTTACTTTCCTTTAGTGTGGCAAATGTAACAACTTCTTATTTATCATTTGAAAGTTGACAAAGCACTTTAGAGAGTAATTAGATATACACATTCATATTATGCGTATAAAGTACAAACTTAATGCAAATCATACATTGTGAATGCACTTTAACCAATTTCATGGAAAAAATGTTTGCCAATTTTAGCAAAACATGATTGGATGAGGGACCGTGCAAATTGCTTACTCACCAGAACATAGAAAGGTAAAAGTTGACGCACTAGTTCTTGATTGTAAGAATTGTGCAACCTTGATCGATATGCTTCTTAGGACCTCTCAAGCACAGACATGTGTTGAGAATATTTCTGTATAGGTAAAGAAATATTGGTCGGAGTTGGTGGGCGGTGGTGGTGGCATCAGTAGCTGTGATGAAGAGTTGAAGAAGAGATGTTTGGGATAACGTGATTAAAGTGGGTGTTTGGACAATAAAATACGAAATGACGAACAAATTTTAACCAGCATTACGGTTTTGGACTGTGAGGTAGTGAAAATGGCCACGTTGGGGACTAAACGCGTTGAACCCTAGATCTGAGGACCAAATGTGCAATCGCCCTGACCTTGGTGACCAACGTTATAATTTACCCTTTTAGAAATGATTATGTGGCGCAACCACTTGGCACAAATTGGGCTCTAGAAGATGGCGTTTTTCCTCTTTGAAGTTGTGATAATCAAATGATCAAGTGTTTGGTAGATTATGACTATTTAAAGTTGTGAAATGGCCCTAAATACGAATCAATTTGTTACCGTTACTCCTGAAAAGTTATCATTTAACCTCCTTTTCAGGATTGTTTATCCATATAGATGTACTTTTTTTGATGAGCCGAAGCAAACAATCAATTGTGAGCTATATAAAACACAATTCTGAAGATAGTTTCCAGCTTTTGTTTACTTATGAGGTGAAACAGGCACTTATTCGCGCACTCGAGGTTTCTCAGATATCCTTTGAAAGGTTGATGAGTTGAAAACAGGCACTTGTTCGGGCAAAAGAAGCTAACTATATGGTCATTCACTTGTGTACTTCGATCTTCTAACTGTTTTGTGTATACTAATCTTTTTGGTATTTTGACAGCATGCTGGAGAAGTACATGCAGAGAAAGCCATTCTAGCGACTGAGTTGAAGGAGCTTCAGCTTCAGCTTCGCTTTTTTACTATGTCAGATGAGTTCACTTGGAATTCTTAATGTGATAGCTTTAATACATTGTTTAATACAGTACTCTACAGAGGCTGCAATTTCAACCCATTTACCTATGAATGGGTTGATTTAGGTTATGTTCAATATGTAAACATATTTGACCTGCTACTCTTATAAATAATTTAAATTTTTGGACAAAAAGATGTACTTTAATATCGGAAGCTATAAAAAATAAAAAAAAAAAAAAAAAAAAAAAAAAAAAAAAAAAAACCCTTCTGAACCTCTATTTTTGTTTAGGTTCAAAATGGGATGATTCAGGTTATGTTTTATTGACCCGTTATGAAGCTTGATAGAAAAAGTGACGCGTTTTGAACCTTAATGAAAGTATAAAACTTAATAATGCATATAGTTGCATATGAGAACGTGCTCATAGTTTTTATGGTATTTATCCTGTATTTATTTAAAAAAAAAAAATGTATTTTGTCATATGATACTTAATTCGTCAAGTGTTTGTTGCTTAGTTGCGTAAAGCTTTAGAGAAACGATTGGCATCAGCTTTGGAGGTAATCAGTGCAGCTGTGGAAGAAAAGCTTAAAAAAGTGAAGTCTGGTATGGTATTCCAGGAGAACCAAGGTTTTGAAGAGGCTATGAACTGAAGCTTGAAGCTGAGGAAAATTCTAAGGTACTGTTGACTTTAGACCTCTTTTATGCATGATACCATTGAAACTAGAGGTGTTGTTAAATTGTCCATAGCTAGCTTCTCTAACAGCAGCGGAAGATCTCGATCTTAACATTGGATTTATGATAAAAACATAGAGTTACATCCTAGATAATAGCTTTACAGATAATAAGAAAAGGGAGATAACACAAATGAACCAAGATTCATGATATTTATTGCTGACAATCTACAAAAATCATCGTTATAAACCATTCATTTGGTTAATATTTCAACTTGTCAACATGTCGATTTTATCACCTCTAAAGTTTTAAACTTATACACCATCATTGGTGTAAATTTGTCTGGAAAATAAGGTAACATATCAACTTCCGCATCACACCCCATTTGGGTTGTATGCTTTAAAGATCAGTGGGCTATGCAAGGAAAATCAACAAAATCACAAGCACAAAGATAGACTAACAATATCAAATCAAGAATCCTTTCTTGAATTAAACAAACAACTAAATCCCAAGCACAAAGATAGACTAACAATATCAAATCAAGAATCCTTTCTTGAATTAAACAAACAACTCGGCAAGTTTACTTTCATACGTAGTTAAAGACACAAGTGACTAATTAAAAAAGATGCAAAGTTCTTAAGATAACAAAACGACAAAACACCCCAGGTCACCATTAACAATCTCTCCAGCAAACAACTAATTTTTATTCTTGGAGTCGTTTTTCATGAACTCAGTCTTTGGCCTTAGCTGCAACCACAGAGTTGAAACAAGTCAGTGAAAGTAACAGTAATATAATAGAGAAGATCCTAATACAGTACATCAAATTATATTCTAAATCAAACACTGATTATATGTTTACCTGGTTGCTGTGGCCACACTTCTTCTTCCTGCAGTTTAGAGCCCTTGGGGGAAGACGGGCGTAGCACCTAACAACAAGCAATTTAATACAAATAAGGCAATGATCAACTTAGACAATACAAAATAAACATAAGTTTAAAAGCACATATTACAGAACCCATTGGTGATCAACAATGACCTAAAGTAAACATGACTAAAATAACTTTCTTGCCATTAATTTTACAAGATGACCAGAAGCTCAAATAATCTCTTGGTGTTCAAAATTAAAGACGACCAAGGAATCAGGCACTAATCTACTACTACACAATTATGCCATAAACCATATTCACAGATATTTTTAGATAATATACATAACAAAAATCCACATACGAAATAGTGTCAGAGAAATACATAAAAAGAAGATATACAGAGATATAAAAAACATTGCTTATATGCCAAAAGAGAACAACTCACTTGCGACAGATTTTTTTTTTCTGGTTCTGCTTCTGACCCAATTCCAGGTTGAAAGGATTATAGGATTCTCTAGGGTGGTTTATCCCACCTCCACGCAGCCTTAAGACCAAATGAAGAGTCGACTCTGGACAAAAAAAAAAATTGCAAAATAAGAAACTAAACAACACATGCTTTAAAAGCATTGTTCGTATGCAATGAAAACTTGACATTTGGGTAAAATTATAATAAAAACTGAATTGCAACATGAGTTGATTTAGTTTTAGTACAAACAACGAAAATTAGCACAAACTCCTAAATCAACTTGAATTTATGGTAAAAAGTCACTATAAAACACAAATTCACATGAAAACCACATCAGCAAATATATACAACAAATTGATGCTCCTTTGTAAATTATAATAAACTAATGACAAACTACAATCATTCTGCGGTAAGTTACAAGTTGACTGTCCAATATACGAATGACTTAAGAAGCGATAACTATTTAACAAATAAACTAATGGATAACTTGTGATTTTGAACACCAATACCCCTAAATATCCGATATCTGTTTAACCATTATACCCGATATCCTAACCACACAAACAATTAGCCGACAAGAAATTTGTTAAACAAAAACTTTTCATCCGATATCTAAATCATGAATTCACCAACAACAAATTTCTTAACACAAATCTAAATCATCCGACGTCTACTCAGCTTTCACCAGGCAAACAACAAATTTTCATACTAAAACTGTAATATTCATACTTAACACTGTTTTCTTTAAATAAGCAGCTAGCCACATGAATTCACCAACAACAAATTTCTTAACACAAATCTAAATCATCCGACATCTACACAAACAACAAATTTTCATACTAAAACTGTAATATTCATACTTGACACAATTTTGTTAGATATTCCAACAACCACATAAAAAATAATTTTCACCCGACAAACAAAAGTGTCCCAATAAAAAAAAAATCCTACAACTATTTTTCCCTTACAAATAACCACATGAATTTACAAACAACAATAAATAATAAAAATAAAAATAAAATCATCGGATATTTTACACCTCTTTGTCACCCGACAAAGAAAATTGTCGGACAACAAATAATAAAATAAAAATAAAAAAGTAAAGAAGAACCTTTCTGGATGTTGTAGTCAGCAAGTGTACGGCCATCTTCAAGCTGCTTTCCTGCAAAGATCAACCTCTGCTGGTCTCGTGGGATACCTATTTTTTTTTTTTTTATAAAATTATTAGTAATATGAAATATAAACGAAACTATATATTATTTTTATAAAGGAAATAAAAAAAGTAATACTACCTTCTTTGTCCTGAATCTTTGCCTTAACATTGTCAATGGTATCAGAGGATTCGACTTCAAGAGTTATGGTCTTCCCTGTCAAAGTTTTCACAAACACCTGCATTTTTGCTTCTTTTTTCTCTCTCTCTCTAAACGGCGGCGCTTATGTTTTGTTGTTGTCACTCACACTAGTAGTAGTATTTTATTAGGGTTTTGGTAACTTCAAGAAGTATTCGGGTGGGCTCGGGTATTGTTGTTTTCAATGTTTGGGCTTTTTAAGCCCATCACATTTTGTCTAAAATTTTTAGTTATATTTATTGATAAAAATAGATTAATTTTAGGGGTGATCATGGGCGGTTTTTGTCTAAAACCAAACTCCGAACCGAAAACTTCGGTTTTTAAGAATTTCAAACTGTTCGGTTTTGGTTTTTCGCTTTTTTTTATTAAATCGGTTCGGTGTCGGTTTTTTTGGTTTTTTTGTATGCTTTCAAATTTATCAATTGTTAACTCGAAAGTTATGATTCATCACTTGTTTACTCGACCAATAAAACAAACTAGTAACAAATAAACTTTTCAACGCAACACAATAACAATAAAGTGAACAAACTAGTAACAAATAAGCAAGCAAGTTAGTCAAAGAAATTTGAAATGCAAGTTTAGCGGAAACCATAAATCCATAAATCAAGAAACATTTGATAAAAACCGTAAAATCGTAAATCCAGAAATCAATCCAACATTTGACAGAAACCACCAACAATCCAACAATCCAAAGCTAGCAAATAAAGTATGAAACAACAATAAAAAAAATCCAACAATCAAAAAAATCTGAAATGTAAGTTTAAAAAGCCAAATAACAAATAAGATCCTTCTTGTCTTCCTTCACTCTTTTATTAGTCTTCAATTTTGATACATTGTATGTCTATTTTTATATTTATCATTTTTTATATGTATATTTTTTTATACCTGTTTTTGGGTGAAAATCATCAAACAGTAACCAAGTTTGATATATGTTCCAATTTTGATATCTCAAACTTTATATCAACTATAAGAACTATTAAAGTTTCTAAACTGTTTCATTCTTATGTAACTTTTATGTTAAAGTGACTTGAATGGAACATTTCTCATACTTGGTTATTATTTGGTGGTTATTGTTTATATTTAGTCGTGCATTAGCGGGATGTATATAAAGTTGGTTGAAGTTAGTTAAATTCAGGGGTGGGTGTTTAAAATTAATGTACAACATGTTAATGCATAGATAAATATGTTAAGCAAGCTAATTTTAGAAAATTACATGAGAATTAAACAGTTTTGAAACTTTGATGGTTTTTATGATTAGTATAAAGTTTGAGGTATCAAATTGGAACACCGTTACTAATGGGTGACATATTCCCTTTTTTGAGAGGAAATTTCTAAAATGAACTATATGGCGAGCATATTACCAAAGTCGACCTGTTTCACGAAAATAAACATGCATTTTTTGCTTGTCGCTCCTTCAGATGTTGTCACGTGTTAATTTTTTATTTCCAAATTTAATAAGATGGTGACACGTGGACATGGTAAGCAAACTCGTTTTACTCTCCATACCCATTTGCTCGCAATATATCTAGACATGGCAAGCAAAATAGTTTGCTTGCCATATGGTTTGCTCAATTTAAGGTATGTGGACAAGAATGTGTGCTGAGCAAATGTCATTTGGTTTCTATTTCGTTTGCTCGTCATAGTATCTTACTGTGTTTTTTTAGTTTGTAAAATGAAGATGGGGACCAAAGACAATTGGGGGAAGTGTGTATTTTTTTAGTTAGTAAAATCAATAGGGGACCTAATGTGTTTTTATGTTTTTCTTGGCTATCATGAAGATGAAAAAGTATAAAATGTTACACGAGATATATATCGAGCACGTATGGCACGCTCCAGGAGGAGCCACTGTTGATCCGATATGAATTTTTAAAGTTCTAATTGCTGCACTTTTTCAAAATCCGACCTTACTACACTAATTTAACCACTGAATTTGCCAAAACTTTCTAAAAGGCAATTGAAGTATACTCAGAGGGATAACATTTTTGTTTTGACATCAAGTTAATTAGATAAATGGTTAGTTCTCTATGATCCTCCAAAATTGACTAAAGTTTTACGCAACTTGTTGTTCTAAATTCAAACATCACCAAAATGACCCAAAACCCATCATAAACTATACTATTTACCAAACTTAGCTTATTACAAATGCTAAGACCATTTTCCAACAATTTTATAAGCAATCTTACTAGTTTAAGCACGTTATAAGCTCGTTATCATTAGCTTGGTCTTGTACTAAACACCCTTTATAAGGTTATAACAACATCATCATCCTCATTAATCAAGAACAAGCCATATTTAACATGATTTAGCTACTGGTTTATAACCATAACATCATAAACTTGGTATCATGGTCATATCTAATCCAAAAATCATGCCAACATCATCTATGTTCATCACACATATGTGAAAACTTCATAATCTTGTCTAATACCATGACTAACATACTAAATAAGCAAAACCTCCAAATTTCCACCATAATTCTTGAAACGAAACTGAAATCATCACATACATTTGAAGGGGATTAGTCAAGGGAGCTTATTTTATCATGAGGATACCATAAAAACACTTAGAATCATGCTAGAATCATCATAAGGATACTTACTTCATCCTTAGAAATTTTAGATCTTTTCCCTCCATGACAAAACATACATACACGTGTAGTTATGAGGTAAATTATGTACTTTTGGAGTTATTAAGTCGTAAGGGAAATTCTGTAATTTCATAACTTAACTAAACTTTTACACCATTAGTCCCTGCCGTTAAATATTTTACACTATTAGTTTTTTCGTTAACTATTTGTGCTGAAAGTCCTTCTTTCTTAAAAAAAAAAAAAAAAAAAAAAAAAAAAAAAAAAAAAAAAAAAAAAAAAAAAGACTTTTCCATTATTCTATAGCAATATAACATGCTTTTAAATAATCTGTAAAATTTGGGATGTTAAAAAAAACCCCACTAACTAAATAATCAACTACTAGTTTTTACTCAAAATAAAGTCAACAACCTAAAAAAGTTTCATCAACACATAAAAAGCTAACAATAAGAACTGAATAAGTGGCAGTATTGAACTAATATTTCATTACCACAAAAATTACATCGTTTATCAACATCTTAGACAAAAAAAATGTAATTAATATTCTAATGTATTGACATAAAGTAAAATGAAAATTTAAGTTTTTCTAATACTCGATCTGGACTACCATAGAACCTACGTCCATGATTTCAATTTTCCACGATATGCGAATTACAGCTTTTTTCACACCAAAACACCACTATTTTTTGTGTTCTTAAATTTTAGGGAAAAATAAAAAAAGATGAAGAGAGGGAGTGATGGAAATAAGTGTGTGAGAAAAGAGTGGAGAGTACTCTAGATTGAATCGGGATATGTAAAACATATTGGGATATTTAAAAAATTAAGTACACGTGCATATGGAGTACAATGACAATAGTGGGTAAGGATACAGTGAGAAGAAATCTTAAAATGAGAAGAATGAGAAATGACTATAATGGCATATTTGAGATGCATCGACTTGAATTAGATGTATCTTTATTCATTTAGATGCATCACAATTAGTTTTGAAAATGATTTTGAAGTGAAAAAGATGCAAGGTAGTATTAGCAATAAATTTGACCCACATGAGACGAAAAATACATAGGATTCGTCTAACTTGATGAAATGCATCTAATATATGTACATGTATCTAATTTTTAGCTAGAAAATATATTATGATGCATCTCAAGATTAGGGATGCATCTAATTCAAATTGATGCATCTCTAATGTGTAGTTATAGTTATTTCTCATCCTTCTTATTTTAAGAATTCTTCTCATTTGATCCTTATTCTGACAACATTAAACAAAAAATTTGACAAGGACACAAAAAAAATGGTTGGACAAAGCTACCCCTCGTGTGATTTGCCCGTGATATGGGAGATAATGAGGAAAACTAAAGTTGTTAGCAAATTTGGACCCGTCATGTCATATTTTGGAAATCTTGGAGTCGGCAAGTGAATTTTCGCTATTTTGGATGTTACAAGAAATCTGGCCAAACCACATGGACTAACAGTGTAATTTACTCTAAAATTTATACAAATATTTTTATTTAAGTTTAATGTATGGTAATATTTGTTATTGTCGAACTTGTTGGACAAGTATTTGGTTTTTATTTAATAAGTAACCCTAACATAAATCGTAAGGCCTCATTAATTAAGGAAGCCTAGCTTTCCATATATTATCTATAAATGGCAACACAATTAACCACCGTCTTATTTTCATATCAAGTATTAGATTTCATTCCTATATAGTTCTATATAAATATACAACAAATGGTCATAAACATATTCGACATCATATCATCGATCAAGTTTTATTGTTTCAAAGTTAGTATTAATTCTGCATTACGATAACAATATATGGCTTTTAGCCTACACAAACGCCCACCCCAACTTATTGATTTTCTGAGTCAATTTCCTGGAGATTGTCCTCATCCGGTCACGTCAACTTCAGATGCTGAACCAAGGTTTGCAGAGTTGTCACTCGGTGTTAAAGCTCCGGTCACCACGTCTCCGTTCATCGAGCATTCAAGAGTGCCCAAGAGAAAAAGGTATTGTATTAATTATTAATGCATGTTAGTTTATTCCTTTTATGTTTGGTTTCAAGCAGTATGTCCTTTTATTTCAAATATGTTTTCTTGATTAATCAAGATTCTAACTAACTGTGAATCTTAATTATTGTCGCAGGCTAAGTCTACATGAAGAACTTGTAGACGCCGCCAAGTCTTTCTCCTTATACTTGCAGCCCAGCGATAATGATTCATCTTTGTTCATCGACTATTCTGCTATGCCGATAAGTTTCGTGCCACCACAAGATCCACCAAATCCAACTTGTGAGGACACCTTAAAAGAACCAGTGCATAAGAAGAAGAGAACAAAAAAGGTTAATTGTGGACAGGTGGTGAGCAGTCACGCAAACGAGCAGTTCCAGCTTGTTTGTTGGGACGCGCAGCTTAAAGAACCAAGTAAGAAGAAGAGAAAGACGCCACCAAAGATTGAGTCTGGACCAGTGGTGAAGAATGAGGTAACAGAGCAGTTGCAAAAGTTTATAAGGAGTGATGAGATGAATGGTGCAGAACTGAAGTTGGTGACACAGAAAGTGTTGTATATGAGCGATTTGAAACAAGACCAAAACAGGTTGAGCTTGCCGCTTAAGCAACTCATAACTGAAGATTTCTTGACGACTGAAGAGAGATTGAAACTGGAGAATAAAGAGGAGATGGAGGTTCGAGTAGTTGGGCCAACACTAGAGATGTATAAGGAACCGATGACGATGATGATTTGGCCTATGAAAAACACCCATAATCTTGTGTTGAAGACCAACTGGTACCACTTTGTGAAGGAGCACAAGGAACATCTGAAGGAATTATCAAAGATTCAAGTGTGGTCGTTTCGCAAAGACAATCAGCTGTGCTTTGCTCTAGCAGTTGTGGCGAGACCACCCGATGTCGTAAACAATTGAGGACATATTATTTACTCAGATTTTGTTTAATTAATGTAGTTCATTTAATGATCTTTGATTAGCTTACTCAACTATTGATTAACTGTATCTATGATATTAGTATAATACGAGTATTTAATAAAATCTCTTTTTAAGCATTTCGTCGAACTCCTTTAATGCAGTCAAATTAATGGGTACCTCAATAGGTCATATGCAATCCTTAAACCTTGATTATAACAATGAAAACTGAACAGTAGCATGCAATATATTAAATACCTGAAACTAAATGAAATTATGTGACCGATTAAAAGTACGCTGTGCATATGGAATTGTACCTTTCCCTTCATGATTGGTGGAACAATTAATTACTGTTTTGTTAGATAATTAAGTAATAAACATCTGATAACAACGGAACAATAGCTAATTATGTTTAGTGTTTTCTTGAACATATTAACAAGTTAGGCTATGCAATAAGATCATGTACTATATAACTACTTTGACTTAGTTAGATAACTTTTAGACATGTCATAACATTTTAAACATAGCTTCTAACAATATAAACGTAAAAGATTCAAATAATGTTTGTAATATTGTTTATTGGGATATGACCATATACAGACTTAGTATCAAACATAGCGAGAAAGTATAGAGTTTAAGATAGTTTGACCATATATATATATATATATATATATATATATATATATATATATATATATATATATATATATATATATATATATATATATATATATATGGTATAATAAACGTAAATGGGTAAACGGCTAATTATGTAATTTTCCCGTTACCGGTTATTTTACGTGTAAGTTGTAACCTAAGATCGGTGGTAATAAGGGTGAGTCAGGGACGGAGCCAGGACCAAATATGACCGGGTGCAAAAATATTTTGAACCGTAATAATAGAAACACATTTCGAAGGACGGGGTGCTTGCATGTTGTCTTCTTTTTCTTGCATTTTGTCTTCTTTTGAACCGTAATACTGGAAACACATTTCGTCAATGTTCACACATTTTGTCTTCTGGTTTTCATGCATGTTGTCTTCTTTTTCTTTATAATTAATGAGAACAAATTGTTTTAGTTTATTTTACCAGGGTGTGTTATCCCTTTTACCCAAAAAAAAAAAAAAAAAAAAAAAAAACAAATTGTTTTAGTTTTCATGTTGTCTTCTTTATACCTGTGCCATATGCTTGTGCTTATAGCATTAGGCCACTTATAAAAAAGGTATTCTCCAAATAAGACGCACCGTTAACTTAAGTTGATTATGCTATGAAATTAGCTCTGAACTATCTGGCCAAAGATCGTAATTTTTTTTTTTTTTTTTAGAAAGGCTGGCCAAAGATCGTAATACTTGGCAAGTAGCAGTGCAAGTGTGAACACATGCTTGCACTTACCCAAATTGTTTCGGTTCTTGGTCGGATATTTTGTATGATAGCTAGCCTATGTGGTTACGTTAACTCGCATATATATTTTCAGAATCTTGGATATACCTCTTCAAGCAAATATGAATTTCAAAAATATTGAATGTTGAATGAAAGCACCTATGAAAATGTTTGTTGCACAATGAAGGTCATGTGGATCCTAGCTAGAACACTGATCCTTAATACGAGTATATGAATTATATATTGAACAGCTTTTTTTTTTTTTTTTTTTTTGGTAACATGGGTTTCTGACTCGACATTGCAAGCCGACTAATCCCACGGCGACTACCCTTTTGGATAGCCCGGAGTCGGCGCAGGTGAACCTCCGTGGCCACAAGGGGATTAATTTTCTCCCCATTGGATTCGAACCCTTGACCTCCTCTTTGGAAGGCTGGTATTCTTACTGTTGGGTCACCCCTTGTGGTTTATTGAACAGCTTATGATCACATTATTTTGTAAAATGTTAATAACCGGCAATGCTAACCGGCCAAGTCCCGCCCAACATCCTCTATCGGAAAGACCGCTTTAGGAGCTTATAATTACATTTTATGTTTTATAAAAAATCATGCAAATGAGAACCACAGCATAAAAAATATACTCCATTAGTGATGAAAACCAATGATGCTCAAAAGAAACATGTGGTGTTATGTGGTTGTATCATTGGCTAATCTCTTAGCATAAAGTTTTCACTTAGTTAGTCACTTAGTTAGGGATGGCAAAAGCACCCGAAACTGACGGGGAAAACCGAAACCCGAACCGGTTGGGTCGGGTTCGGGGACGTGTTGGCGGGTTTGGATGCAGGTTTGGGTATTGATATAATTTTTTAGCCGGGTACGGGTTCTGGTAATACCCGTCCAATTACCTGTACCTGTACCTGTACCTGTACCTGTATCCGTTTACCCGAATCTATACCCGCTTTATTGATATTATAATTAACTAGAATATATATGTATTATATATAATTTCTTCCATTATATTTTTTTATATATGTATCTCTATTACATAACATATTTTATTTTGTACATGAATTATTCAAAAGCATTAAATCGTTTGATATTATATTCATTTTCTTTAACTTTAAAAAAAGTGATTATATTAGGGTGTTTTCCTTTGTTTTTCGGTGGATTTTAGTGTCACTTAATGTTAATACCGTCATTTTGTCTATATATTATTCAATTATATATTATTCAATTGGGGATAACCGAAACCCGCTGGGAAAACCGAAAAATCGATGGATAATATTAATCGGGTACCCGACGGGTTTTGGGTCGGGTTTGGGTATGGATATTATAAACGGGTACGTGTACGGGTTCACTAAAACCCGACCCAAACCCGACCCGTTGCCATCCCTACACTTAGTTGTATGCCTTTGTACGGACTTAAGATAAGTTTTGTTAGCTAAAAAGTGTACTTAAAAACTAGAAAAGAATATATAAATAGTCTATCAAATGTACTATTATGATCAGTGGCGGAACCAGTATTTTAGAAGGCGCGGGGGCAATTTTTATTTTTTTATTTTTTTATTTTTTTTAATGCTAAAAGCTAGGGTTTTTACATTTTTGGCTTCAAGGTGGGGGCAATTTGATTTTTTTTTGTGTGCACTTTAATAAAAAGGTTAAAAAAAATTTACACTAAAATCTGATATTTTTTGGCGAATCGTAGAAGGCACCGAACACCCAAACTCAACACTTGGGTCCGCCGCTGCGGTGGGTAAGAGATGTTAAGTTGTCCCCTCCCCAAGACATGTTTAAACCCACATCGACGCCTTTTAGGGTGCGTTTGGTATGCTGGGAGGAATGACAATGGGTATGAGTTTGATAGTACTCAACTATGAAAGTTTCATTCCCCACTCTCTAGCCATATATGGAGTATAGAAAATAATGGACTTTCATAGTCATAGTGGTGGGCCCGGGCACCCTAAACAAACACCAACTATCACTTTCATAGTGATAGTTGATTCCCAGGAATGGGTACCAAACGCACCCTTAGTTTTGTGGTGAACTCAAACGGTCAGATGATCGAGTTATTAGAGTGCTAGGTGCAACGGGAGTTATCCGTCAAGTTACAGGCACGTAAAGTCACCTTTTACCCTATAACATTCTTGTAACACAAAATCACAAAAACACCCTCCCAATATCATTCCTATAACACACTACAAAAAACCACACTTTATACTAAAAACAATAAAATCAAAGAAATCAAACACCACACACAAACCGGTCTTTATACACACAATGTGGTACCTATAACACACCCAACAATGTTGTTATGGCAGAGTTATAAGCACCAACTTGTGCCTATAACGTGTTGCACCGAGCACTTTTACACTATATTCGTGGTGATGTTGGTTAGGGAGAGAAAAGCTAACGTGACACTCAGTTTGCGATGGTGATAAATGTCACTATCACCAAGAATCTAATTTTGAAATTCTACATTTTATATCTTTCCAATTAGTATAATCGAATTGTTTCCCAAAAAGTAAAATGTAAAATAGAAAAATAAAATATAACCAAGTTTAAAATTTGTTATTTCACATTTGAGTGATTAAAATGGAACATTTCCGAAACTTAATTATTAATTTGCAACTTGTTTTTCTTTTCATGCGTGAATAAGTTGGTTGTACATGATGTTTATTCAAGTAGTTATAATAAAGGGGCAGATATCCAAGTATAAAAAACAAATGCGTGTATAAATAACTCAAAAAAAGGTGTTTTAAACATTTTTACTATAAATAAACTTGGATTGGTTTTGTGGTTATGTGACATCTCTTTTTATTTTATGGAGAGAATTATGCAAAGTTGTGCTTTGTATTTGTCACCATTATTGACAAAGAAAACAACTTTTATGCCAAAGAATACATGTCACAAAATGTGTCTTAACATAAGCTTGTAAGCTTGTTAGCATACTTGATTCAAATAAGCTCGAATAAAGTGTTTAACTAATATTATACGAGCAGTTTTATGGGGGTTAAATAAAAGGGTTTTGATAAACACTAAATCTGTGACTTATTTTTAAGAGTTAAGCTTATATTGTTCATTACAAAATTCCTTTTTACCTCAAATTCCAATCATATGAGCTTATTAATCAATGTCCTTTTTAGTCATACCAAACACCTAACCGTAACAACTTATTAAAAATTAGCTAATGAAACCACTGAACTTGAGCTTATATAATCTTATTACGCACAAGCTAAGGAGCTTTACAATCATAAGCTTAGCCAAACACCCCCAAAAAGTCCTTAGTATGACTGTATGAGTATAAGAACCTAACTTTCTTGTTTAACATTTTTTTTCTTTTTTTTAATATGTTTTTTCACCATAGAATCGCATAAATATATTTAAGTGTTTATATCATGCTGGTGGAATAAGTTCGGAAATGGTTACAGAAATTAGAGGCAAGATTATAGATACTGTGATGCGTGGCGTGACGGCATAGCCAAGCCTTACGTCTTAGGAGCCATGACGGAGCCACAATGTTTTTTAAGGCATGACTTAAAGCAACACAAAATATGAAAATATTTATAGAATTATATATTTATATCATATTTCATATATATCAAGTTTACATAAAGTGTTATATATAAGGAATAAAGCAAAGAAACTATGCTTGCGTGTAATCTTCTTCATTTCTTTGTTTACATAAGGTACGTATTAAGTGAGGGTAGTCAATCATTTGGCTTCCCACATTCAGTTAGGAGCCCAAAATACGAGCGGAGTCAAGACTTGAGGTAACATTCACGATGTAACTAGTGTGTGTATTTTCTGTGTTAAGAATGACTTGGTCCATTCCAAGGAAATGGTTCCATATTAATAGACAATCATTTAGGATTTCGTGTAACCCATAAATGCAATCTCATGGTTGAAAATGGTCCACGTTGTGGACATCCAAGAGAGGGGACAAGAATGACACATGGCATGTTATCCTTGGTTAAGACAGGTTCATGAAATGTCTCATTAGTTTGGTCTTTAATACATAACCTCAGTTAGTCTGAAATACATAACCACCACCGTCACATCACCTACCACCGCCACCCAGCACCACCACTACCAATCACCACCACCGCGCACCACCGCTACCCACTACCACCACCACTTGCCACCACTACCACTAGCACCAACCACCACCCCTACTAAGCATCACCCCTACTAATCACCACCACCATGCCCTACCGCCACCCACTTCCACCACCACTACTTACCACCACCACCGACAGTACTGCCACCCACTACCACTACCGCCACCCACCACCACCAACCACCAACCACTACGCACCACTCTCACCTCCACCACGCACCACTGCCACCACCACCACCACTACCACCCACCTCCACCATTTACCACCACCACCATCAATCACCTCCACCATAGACTATGCAAAAATAAAGGTTCCAAGAAAGAGGTATGTATGATAAACAAAATTATGAAGAAATAATCATTAAAATTTAACAAAAAATTGGTACACTCAAAAAATTGCAAATAGTCAAAATTATCTATATAAAAATGTTATATTCCAATGCTCCATATCATTGGTAGTTAGTGGCGGTGGTTAGTGGTTGTGGTGTTGATAAGTTGTAGAGGTGGGTGGTGGTAGCATTGGGTAGCGGTGTTGCTTAGTGGTGGTGATTGGTAGTGGTAGTTGTAGGTAGTAGTGCTAGGTGCTGGTGGTGGGGGATGGTGGTGGGTGGCGGTGGTGGCAACAGATGGTAGTGGTAAGTGATGGTGGGTAGTCGTGGTAGTGGGTGGCGGTGGTGGATGGTGGTCATGGCAGTGGGTGGCGCTGGTGGGTGGTGGTGATGATTGGTGGTGGTGGTGGTGGGTAGTAGTTATGGTTAGGAGTTGGTGGCGGTGGTGAGTGGTAGGAGGTAGTTGTGGGTAGTGGTGGTGGCGGCAGTGCGTGGCGTTGGTGCGTGGTGATGGTGATTGGAGGTGGTGGTGGTAAGTTTTGGTAGTAGGTGGTGGTGGTGCGTGGCGGTGGTGGGGTGGTGGTGACGGTAGTGGGCGGTGGTTATGTATTTCGGACTAACTGAGATTATTTATTGGAGACCAAACTAATGGACTAAAACCCTTATACTGGCAAACCTCAAGAACCAAAAATGTGGTTGGTGGGTGGTGGTGATGGTTGACAGTAGTGGCAATGGGTGGCAGTGGTGAGTGGTGGTGGTAGGTGGTAGTTGTGGGTGGTGGTTGTGGTGGCAGTGGTGTGTGGTTGTGGTGGTAAGTTTTGGTGGTAGGTAGTGGTGGTGGGTGGCGGTGGTGGGTGGTGGGTGTGGGTGGTGGTGGCGTTAGTGGACGGTGGTTATATATTTCAAACTAACTGAGATTATGTATTGGAGACCAAACTAATGGCCCAAAAGAGTGATACCGGCAAACCACAAGACCAAAAATGTAGTTAACTTTTATCAATACTTAACACTAATGATGCATACAATAAAAATATTAAAAGAATGATAATATAGTAGGAAAAAATTAAAAGTTTGATGCTTACAATAAGAAAATTATAGTTGAGTACAAACAAAAAGAAAAAGTGATAAGTCGGATACATTTTCAGACAATTATCCTTAAAAAAACCGAAGTATATGGTTCGGTTTGGTTTTATCCAAAACATCAAACCAAAAAAAAATTGAACAGACAAAATACATATAATCTTAAAAACTCATCTTTAAATTAGTGTTTGATAGTGTCATTTATGACATATAAACAGTTATCTTCTAAATTTTTGTGGTCGTCCAGTTTTTATATTATTGTGTCACTTTACGACGTGTCAATTGTCTTACATAGTTTTTTTTTTTTTTTTTTTTTTTTTTTTTAGTTATCAATAGTTTGTATTTCTTTGTTTTGAAACTTGAAAAATGTATTCTTTGTTGCACTAGAAATCCGACCATTGAAAGATCAAGCTGCTAGAAATGAAATAAAAACCGAAAAATCCAAAAAACCAGGCTGAAAATAAACCAAAAACCAAAAACTAGAATCAACCAAAACCAAACGGTTTCTAAAAAGCAAAAACCGAATATTTTCAGTTCGATTTTGGTGTTTACCAAAACCGGGTCAAACCGAATCATGATCGCTCTCCAGTTACCCATTTTATATTACCATCTATAACTATGGTTATCTATCAAGCTCAAATAAAATGTTTTTTTTTTGTGCAAAAGGGTAAATTATATTACTATCAACAAAACAAATTACAAAACATTCAGTCAACTGCAATGGACAATTCCCATTCAGTTTTAATACAACAATAGACATACTATCTGATATCAGACATATCTATTCTACATATTCAAACATTGTTAAAACAAACTGCACTATCATATCTATTCTACATATTCAAACATTGTTAAAACAAACTGCACTATTCTCATTCATAGAGTAGTAGCCAACCCATGGCTGCATACTCTTAATTCACCCAAAGATATCATAGCACCAAGACCATACCTTCTCAATTACATTTCCACTCCCACCTGCTCACCAAGCCCAGTCAACCTGCCACCACACTGAGACAAGATAAACAAGATGGGGGGCATCATAGCTCAAATAAAATGTTAATTAAGCTTATATGAATAATTTTATGGGGTTAAATAAGAGGGCTTTGATAAGCATTAAATTTATGGCTTATTTAAGGGAGTTAAGCTTACATAACATGTTTAATTACAAATTAAATTTTTACCTCATATTTCAAACACCTTAGCTTATGAGCTTATTAATCCATATCATTGTTAGTCATTTACATACATAAGCTAAACCAAACATCTAACCTCAACAACTTATTAAACATTAGCTAATGCAACGGCTCAATATGAGCTTATAATTTTATTATACATAAGCTAGGCTGGTTTACAGTCATAAGCTTAGGCAACTACCCTAAAAGTCCCTAGTATGAGTATAAGAACACAGTTTTTTTCTTTTATGAATATGTTTGTCACATAAGGATTTGTGTATATTCAAGTTTTAATATCATGTTGGTGGAAAAATGTTTATGGATATATCGGTTAGATCAATAATGTCAAAAGCGGCTTTTTTTGGATAGTTTGAGCGATGATCGCTCGTCGTTTAAATATTCACGTTTGTATTACCATATACAACTATGGATATCTATCAGAAATATATTTATTTAAACTTTCTTAAATTGTATGTGAAAGACATGATTTGGCATTATATATATATATATATATATATATATATATATATATATATATATATATATATATATATAAATGGAGATAACTTGGCTACAATTTTTGTAGCCAAGTTAACTACAATCCTCAATATAAATTACATAAGGGACTCACTAAAAATACTCAATGACCCACAAAGACATACAAATTGTAGGGAGTTAGCTACAATTGCATTGTAGCTAATATATATATATATATATATATATATATATATATATATATATATATATATATATATATATATATATATATATATATATACAAATTTATCTAACGACAATTCTTGAGGTTGTGGTTAAGAAAATGAGCTTTATTACATAGATAACCATGAATCATTATGATTGGATTACAATTCTGATAAACTTGGAAACATGTAATCCTTGAAAATCCGAAAAATAACAAACTAATTACAACGAGTAATAGTTACCAAAATATACAAATCAACGATTTATGCCATAAAATCTATACAAATATTTTTATTTAAGTTTAGTGTATGGAAACATTTGTTAT
Organism: Artemisia argyi; assembly: GCA_030686995.1. Lineage (NCBI taxonomy): Eukaryota > Viridiplantae > Streptophyta > Magnoliopsida > Asterales > Asteraceae > Artemisia > Artemisia argyi. Next base: position 45,059,142 of record CM060708.1, read on the forward strand.
GGATACATTTATCGAACTTGTTGCACAAGTATTAGGTTTTTATTAAAAAAAGAACCCTAACAGAAATCGTAAGGTCCATTAATTAAGGAAGCCATAGCTTCCATAAATAATTTAGATAAATGGCTATATAGTCTATATAAATAAACATACAACAAATGGTCATAAACATATTCGACTTCATATCATCGATCAAGTTTCTGCATTACGATAACTATGGCTTTTAGTTTATACAAACGCCCACCCCAACTTATTGATTTTCTTAACCAATTTCCTGGAGATTGTCGTCATCCGGTCACGTCAACTTCAGATGCTGAACCAAGGTTTACAGAGTTGTCACTCGGTGTTAAAGCTCCGGTCACCACGTCTCCGTTCATCAACCATTCAAGAGTGCCCAAGAGAAAAAGGTATTGTGTTAATTATTCATGCATGTTAATTAGTTTATTCCTTTTATGTTTGGTTTCAAGCAGTATGTCCTGTTTTTTCAAATCTGTTTTCTTGATTAATCAAGATTCTAACTAACTGTGAATCTTAATTATTATCGCAGGCTAAGTCTACATGAAGAACTTGTAGACGCCTCCAAGTCTTTCTCCTTATACTTGCAGCCCAGCAATAATGATTCATCTTTGTTCATCGACTATTCTGCTATGCCGATAAGTTTCGTGCCACCACAAGATCCACCAAATCCAACTTGTGAGGACACCTTAAAAGAACCAGTGCATAAGAAGAAGAGAACAAAAAAGGTTAATTGTGGACAGGTGGTGAGCAGTCACGCAAACGAGCAGTTCCAGCTTGTTTGTTGGTATTGAAAATAGAGATGAATGAATGAAATGTGAATTTCTCATTAAGATTGAAATGAAGATACAATATCTGTATTTATACACTACAAAGGAGTCAAAGATAAAAGTCAACTATACTATCTAACTAACTAATCAACTATGCTACATTACATCACATAGAATAAAACTTCTTCTCAGTGTAGTTAGCATCTTGTGAGCAGTGTATCTTCTTGTCTTGACCATTGCATCCTGAGCTTGAGTAACTGTTGTATTAACATGAGCTGTTGTTGCTGTTGACTTTGACTTCTCATCTTGGGACAGTGTTGTATTGGCTTCTTTATCCCCCCCACAAGTTGGCACTGTGTAAGGATCACAGATGCTCAACTTGGACAAACATTTATAATGGAGATATTTGTTCAGTCCTTTTGTTAGGATATCTGCCACTTGTGCCATAGAGGGAACAAACACAGGCTTGATTTGACCACTTTTAATTTTGTCCCTAACAAAGTGACAATCTATTTCTATATGCTTTGTCCTAGCATGTTGGACTGGGTTGTTTGCCAAGGCAATTGTGGAAACATTATCACACATGACTAATGATGGTGTAGGTATTTGAATTCCCAAGTCAGAAAGCAAACATTTAAGCCATGAGATTTCACAAGTGCAATCTGCTAATGCCCTGTACTCAGCCTCTGTTGAAGATCTAGAAACCACTGATTGTTTCTTAGATTGCCATGAGATTAGACTGTTTCCTAAGAAAATAGCAAAGCCTGACACAGATCTTCTTGTAGTTGCACAACTAGCCCAATCACTATCACAGTATGTAGTTAATTCCATAGTGTTCTGAGTTGGGAAAAATATACCTTGACCAGGACAAAGTTTAATGTATCTAAGAACTCTGTGAAGTGCCTGAAGGTGTGTTGTTCTTGGGTTGTGAGTATACTGACTGAGTGCTTGAGCTGCAAATGAAAGATCAGGTCTTGTGATTGTAAGGTAGATTAGTTTGCCAACAATGGTTCTGTATTGAGTAGGATCAGGAAGAAGATCACCATCTGTATCATTAAGCTTGACTATTGGATCCATAGGTGTGGCCATTGGTTTAAGATCAAGATAGTCAACATGTTTGAGAAGCTCCAAAGCATACTTTCTTTGACTCATTGTAAGGCCAGATGAGTTTCTGAGTATTTCAATTCCCAAGTAGTAATGAATAGGACCAAGATCTTTGATGCTGAACATGTTGTGAAGCTGATCTTTGATATGTTGAAGGAAGTTAGCATCTTTTCCTGTCAGTAGTATGTCATCAACATAGACCAATAAAGAAGTGATAGAACCTTGATGTTTGATTGTGAACAAGGAAGTATCCACATAACTTTGTTTGAATCCCAAGCTGAGTAAGAAGGTGGTCAATTTGTCAAACCATTGCCTATTTGCTTGTTTAAGACCATATAGGGACTTGGTGAGCTTACAAACTGTATTAGGTGGAAATTTCTGGTTGTAGCCTGGAGGTATGGTCATGTAGACATCCTCATTCAAGTCTCCATGAAGAAAAGCATTGTTCACATCTAGTTGTTGTATTGGCCAGTCATTGTGAACTGCTATAGCAATCAAGGTCCTAACTGTGGCCATTTTAGCAACTGGAGCAAATGTTTCATTATAATCTACACCTTCTTGTTGATTGAAACCTTTTGCTACTAGCCTTGCTTTGAACCTTTCTACTGTACCATCTGCCCTGAACTTGATCTTGAATACCCATTTACACCCAATGGGATGTTTGTCAGGTGGTAAGGTAGTATAAATCCATGTGTTATTTTGCTCCAGTGCATAGATTTCCTTGTCCATTGCTTCCATCCACCTCGGGTTCTTAGCTGCCTGGTTAAAAGATTGTGGTTCTACTAAAGAATCTGTACATGTGATGGTTTTGTGTGTTTTGGATGATAAATTTTTATAATTTATGTAATTAGAATGATGGTATTTAGTAGATGTATTGTTGATAAGAGATGGTGGTAGGGTGCATTTAAAATCTTTAAGATTTGTGGGTAATGTTTTTGTTCTTGTTGAAACTCTTCTTGGTGGAGGTGGTGAAGGTGCAATTGTAGGTTCAGTTGAAGATGTAGGAATGAAAGCAGAAGTGGGTAGTTGAGTAGGCTCATTGATTGTATTTGGTTCAGGTGTGGGTGTAGGACTGGTATGGGTTGATGTAGGCTCAGATGTTGGTTCAGTGTTGGTGTGGTTGTGTGTAGGAGTGTTTGGGACAGTGTTTGTTGAAGAAGATGTGGAGGTTTGAGGTATGGTTGGAGGATGGATGGTAGAATATTGAAGTGGTGAATTGAATGGGTCAGAAACATGAGTGGTTTTGTTGTTATGAAAAGGAAAAATAGATTCATTGAAAATCACATGCCTGCTGATTATGGTCTTTTGAGTCTGAATGTTGTACAATATGTATCCCTTTTGGTTTTGTGGATAGCCTATGAAGACTGTGGGTGTGGATTTGGTGTCAAATTTGTCTGTGGTGTGTTTATAAACATGAGCTTGACAACCTATAACTCTGAGATGTTCAAGGTTTGGTGTAGTGTTGTAAAGAATCTCATAGGGACTCTTGTAGTTTAGAACTCTTGAGGGCAATCTGTTGATAAGGTAAGTTGAGGCTAAAATGCAGTATCCCCACAGATGAGTTGGAAAGTTTGCTTGAAAGTATAATGATCTAGCCATTTCTAACAAGTGTCTGTGCTTTCTTTCCACCCTTGCATTTTGTTGTGGTGTATAAGGACAGGTTGTTTGATGAATTATGCCATGTGATTGAGTGAATGTGGTAAAGGATTGATTTAAAAATTCGGTGCCATTATCACTCCTAATCACTTTTATCTTTGTTTGAAATTGAGTGTTAACATAAGAGTTGAATACTTGAACAGTTGAACAAACATGATGTTTACTAGGAAGAAGATATGTCCATGTAGCTCTTGAGAAGTCATCAACAATGGTAAGGAAGTAAGTACATTTATTGATTGTTGGGTGTTTATATGGACCCCATACATCAAGATGAATAAGAGAAAACATGCTAGTTGCTTGTGAAACACTACTTGGAAAAGGTAACATATGTTGTTTTGACAATGGACAGATTGTACATTTGGCTTCAGTATTACTATGGAATAGAGATGAAATTGGTTTGATTTTCTTTAAAACTTGAAGTGAGGGATGGCCCAATCTTGCATGCCAGAGGTAAGTAGAACTGAAACTTGACAGAATTGTAGGTGATGTGATGGTGAGAGCTGGTGTAAGAGTGTAGAGTCCTCCATGTAATCTGCCTGTAGTCTTGGAGCCATCATGGCCCTGAAAGATACATTGATTGTGAGTAAAAGTGACTGCTGAGTGTGTTGAGTTTGTGAGCCTACTTATAGAAATCAGGTTATAGGTGAAAGATGGAATGTAGAATACTCCTTGAAGTTTGAGATTGGGTGTGATTTGAACTGTTCCAGTCATGGTAACTTTGGTGGTTGTGCCATTAGGTAGATGAACTGTGATAGGTGTTGTGCAGTGTTGTAAATCAGTCATTAAGTGTAAACATGTACAGATATGATCAGTAGCCCCACTATCAATTATCCAAATTTGCTTAAAACCAGATGTAAATGTGGCAATAAACACATATTTACCTGCCATGTGAGGAAGGTTTGCTGCTGTGAGTTCCTTGAGTCCTTGATTCTGCATCATTAACAGCATCTGATTCAACTGATTTTGCATTTGATCCATCTTGCAGTACACATAGGGATCAGTGGTGTTGTTTGATGTGTTTGTTGTGGCAGTTTGATCATCATTAGTCTCCTCACTCCCAACTGTTGCATTAACAGATCTTCTATTACCTGAATTCTTCTGTGATTGTGGAACAAATTTGCCATGTAAAGGGTGACCTGGAGGGAAGCCAACAACCTTATAACATTCATTCCCATAGTGACCTTCTTTTCCACAATTAGAACAAATTATCCCTTTCCTAAAAGGTGCTCTTTTGTATCCTGGTGCTTGATTTGTGGTGTTTTGAGTAGTGTTTGGCTTAAAGACCTGATTATTGTTCTTGTTGTTGTAAGTGTTTAAAGCTGTAGGGATTGTAACATGATTGATCTTGGTTGTATCTCTTTGCTTCTCCTCTTGCCTCAACATGCTATATGCCTTAGATACCATTGGGAGTGGTTGCATAAGCAAGATCTGACCTCTGACATTAGTGTAACTGTCATCCAACCCCATCAAAAATTGAATCAACCTTTTCCTTTGTTCTCTTTCTCCATTTGTTTTCCCATTTTCACAGTCACACCTACATGTACACATATAAGGAGCTTCCAATGCATCTAATTCATCCCAATATCCCTTCAATTTGTGATAATACAATTCCAAAGGTGAATTTGCTTGTTTCAACTGCACTATGTCATTTGAGATTTGATAGATCCTATGCCCATCCAATTGAGAATAATGTTCATTCAACTCATTCCACAATGCTGCAGCAGTGTTAACAAAACTTAGATTATTCCCAATCTGTTCTGAGACTGTATTCAATATCCAAGATATGATCATATCATTGGCTCTTTCCCACAAAGACCTGATTGATGAATTGACTGAGGGTTCTTCAAATTCTCCATTAACAAGTGAAAGTTTGTTTCTGGCATTCAATGCAATCATCATTGATCTCCTCCAAGTGCTATAGTTTTCAGATCCAGACAACTTCTTTGATATAAGTACCAATCCAGGATGATCTTGATGATGAAAGAACAGGGGATGATTGGGTGAATTGACATCATTTGGATCAAAAGTCATGTTGTTTGTTAATGGTGTGGAAGATGACGTACTGTTGGTGTTTGTAGTGTTATTCATGATGAATGAAAGTTGTTAATGGCAGAAATTTGGTTGAGGATGATGAGTTTGAAAATTTGGCGGGAAAATCTGTTATTTGTGATTTTGAGCAATTTCTTTGAATTTGATCTAATTGAATGATTTCATGGTGTTCTTGATGATGTTTTGAATGTTATGAAGTAAATTTGAAGTGATTTGTAGAGTTTTGTGGTGGTTTATGACGGTGAAAGTTTGTTACAGTGGTGGTCGTGGTGGTGGAAGTTTGTTACAGATGGTGGTTGTTGGTGGTTGTGGTGGTGAAAGTTTGTTAGAGTAATCAGAGTTTGTTAGAGCGCACCTGGCTCTGATACCATATTGAAAATAGAGATGAATGAATGAAATGTGAATTTCTCATTAAGATTGAAATGAAGATACAATATCTGTATTTATACACTACAAAGGAGTCAAAGATAAAAGTCAACTATACTATCTAACTAACTAATCAACTATGCTACATTACATCACATAGAATAAAACTTCTTCTCAGTGTAGTTAGCATCTTGTGAGCAGTGTATCTTCTTGTCTTGACCATTGCATCCTGAGCTTGAGTAACTGTTGTATTAACATGAGCTGTTGTTGCTGTTGACTTTGACTTCTCATCTTGGGACAGTGTTGTATTGGCTTCTTTAGTTGGGACGCGCAGCTTAAAGAACCAAGTAAGAAGAAGAGAAAGACGCCACCAAAGATTGAGTCTGGACCAGTGGTGAAGAATGAGGTAACAGAGCAGTTGCAAAAGTTTATAACGAGTGATGAGATGAATGGTGCAGAACTGAAGTTGGTGACTCAGAAAGTGTTGTATATGAGCGATTTGAAACAAGACCAAAACAGGTTGAGCTTGCCGCTTAAGCAACTCATAACTGAAGATTTCTTGACGACTGAAGAGAGATTGAAACTGGAGAATAAAGAGGAGATGGAGGTTCGAGTAGTTGGGCCAACACTAGAGATGTATAAGGAACCGATGACGATGATGATTTGGCCTATGAAAAACACCCATAATCTTGTGTTGAAGACCAACTGGTACCACTTTGTGAAGGAGCACAAGGAACATCTGAAGGAATTATCAAAGATTCAAGTGTGGTCGTTTCGCAAAGACAATCAGCTGTGCTTTGCTCTAGCAGTTGTGGCGAGACCACCCGATGTCGTAAACAATTGAGGACATATTATTTACTCAGATTTTGTTTAATTAATGTAGTTCATTTAATGATCTTTGATTAGCTTACTCAACTATTGATTAACTGTATCTATGATATTAGTATATAATATTTAATAAAATCTCTTTTTAAGCATTTCGTCGAACACCTTTAATGCAGTCAAATTAATGGGTACCTCAATAGGTCATATGCAATCCTTAAAGCTTGATTATAACAATGAAAACTGAACAGTAGCATGCAATATATTAAATACCTGAAACTAAATGAAATTATGTGACAGATTAAAAGTACGCTGTGCATATTGAGTTGTACCTTTCCCTTAATGATTAGTGGAACAATTAATTACTGTTTTGTTAGATTATTAAGTAATAAACATCTGATAACAACGGAACAATAGCTAATTATGGTTAGTGTTTTCTTGAACATATTAACAAGTTAAGCCAGGCAATAAGATCAAGTACTAGTATATAACTACTTTGACTTGGTTAGATTTTTTGTACAACTTTTGTTTATCCGACTATGACCATATACAGACTAAATATCAAACATAATTGAGTCTCAAAACAACATGAAAATTTTGCAAGCTGCTTTGCGAAATAAGAAAAAGGTTATGCTAGTGACAACACTAAGCGTGGTGAAGATGGATTAAGATCCTCTAAAGTTGGTATAAACATTACCGGTCATGTTCTCTCACAATCAAAAAGAAAATTCGATCCCTCGGTAGGCCCCATTGTTTTTGCTTGTGAGAGAATATGACAAGTCATGTTCAAATCAACTTTAGAGGATCTTAATCGGGTGAATATGTGATTTTTAGTACAATTCAGTGTAAGAAATTAAACTATTCAATCAAAATCAGATGTTTGTTATGTTTTTGGATTTTTGACGATTGTATTCACGTTTATCAAAATTCTAATCCAATCATAATGATTCATGGTTAGCTATGTAATAATAAAGCTCATTTTCTTAACCACAACCTTAAAAGTTTTCATTAGCAAAACCCATAAATGATAATGCCAAACCACGTTTTTCACATACAATTTAAGAAAGTTTAAATAAATATATTACTGATAGATATCCATAGTTGCATATGGTAATACAAACGTAAATTAGTAACGGCTAATCATCGATCTAACAAATATCTCCGTGAATATTTCCGAACTTTTTCCACCAACAAAACTTGAATATATTACACGAATCTTTATGTTTAATAAATACAATTAATTAAATAGTCAATAAATACAATTAATATACTTATTAAAACACCCCTTACATGTTACATAATAAAATACAAATTATCAAGCATATTGTACAATTAACTTAAACACAATTTATGTATTAAATGTCACTAATACAAATAATAAAGCATATTGTACAAATTTTTAAGCCCGAACGGGTAATGGGCCAAATGGGCTCGAGCCCGAACGGGCACGGGTCAAACGGGCTCGAGCCCGAACGGACACGAGCTAAACGAAATTTTTGATATCCGTAAATTTATTGTCAAAAAGAACATAATAAACTAAAATATGTTCACATATTGTACAAACCAAGCAAACTACTAAACAAAAAAACATAAAATAAATAATAAATAAAATAATACAAACAAAACAAAATTTTATCAAACTTTTGCCATAAAAAACTAATCAGTAAAACTATTGCCAAAAAACGTAAAAATAAAATAAATTATAAATCGAAAAAATTAAATTACAGGGTGCCCGCAGCTAAATCGCCCGAGGACCTGCTAGTATTAAACAAAAAGTACATGATGAATTTCACATTTAATCATAAAACCATAACGCTTCTTTGTAGAAACATTTGTTTTACGATTTGTTAACTACCATCTTCGTCACAAATTTAAATCATCAACCTTTTAGATGCATAACAATTAACAATTAATTAGAAACCATGCATGTAGCCGGCGAGCGTAGAAGGTTTTACCTTATGTCGCCAGCTTGACACTCTAGGTACCATAAGCATATAAAAAGTTCGGTCATTTATTGTTCTCTGTCCGAGCACAGTTGCAACATGCCGAGTAGTATAAATATTCAATGAATATTACCATTACATATGATGATGGATAATAGAACAAAGCACAATATGCTGAGTAAATTAATCAAGCCATGTATGTTTATAAAAATTTCAACAATTCAGTGTGCCTCTAGAGACAGAGTTCAAGAGTTCGATCCTCACCCTTTGCAAGGCCGGAGATCCTTTTCTGTCTTTGGTAGAACCGGAAGCGGCCTCTCTAGCTACCTTAGGTAGGGGTAAGGTTGTCTACGTCTCAACCTCCCCATACAGGCCGTGGAAGACAATACAGGGAGTTACTTTACTTTAGTGTGGCAAATGTAACAACCTTGTTATTTATCATTTGAAAGTTGACAAAACACTTTAGAGAGTAATTAGATATACACATTCATATTATGCGTATAAAGTACAAACTTAATGCAAATCATACTTGTGAATGCACTTTAACCAATTTCATGGAAAAGATGTTTGCCAATTTTAGCAAAACATGATTGGATGAGGGACCGTGCAAATTGCTTACTCACCAGAACATAGAAAGGTAAAAGTTGACGCACTAGTTCTTGATTGTAAGGATTGTGCAACCTTGATCGATATGCTTCTTAGGACCTTTCAAGCACAGACATGTGTTGAGAATATTTCTGTATAGGTAGAAAGAAGTACATCTCACTTATTAACCAACTTTTTATTGTAATCAAAGTTTGGATCCAACATTGGTCGGAGTTGGTGGGCGGTGGTGGTGGCATTAGTGGCTGTGATGAAGAGTTGAAGAAGGGATGTTTGGGATTAAATGATTAAAGTGGGTGTTTGGACAATAAAATATGAAATGACGAACAAATTTTAACCAGCATTACGGTTTTGGACTGTGAGGTAGCGAAAATGGCCACGTTGGGGACTAAACGCGTTGAACCCTAGATCTGAGGACCAAATGTGCAATCGCCCTGACCTTGGTGACCAACGTTATAATTTACCCTTTTAGAAATGATCATGTGACGCAACCACTTGGCACAAATTGGGCTCTAGAAGATGGCGTTTTTGCTCTTTGAAGTTGTGATAATCAAATGATCAAGTGTTTAGTAGATTATGACTATTTAAAGTTGTGAAATGGCCCTAAATACGAATCAATTTGTTACCGTTACTCCTGAAAAGTTATCATTTAACCTCCTTTTCAGGATTGTTTAACCTCTATTTTTGTTTAGGTTCAAAATGGAATGATTCAGGTTATGTTTTATTGACCCGTTATGAAGCTTGATAGAAAAAGTGACGCGTTTTGAACCTTAATGAAAGTATAAAACTTGATAATGCATATGAGAACGTGCTCATAGTTTTTATGGTATTTATCCTGTATTTATTTAAAAAAAATGTATTTTGTCATATGATACTTAATTCGTCAAGTGTTTGTTGCTTAGTTGCGTAAAGCTTTAGAGAAACGATTGGCATCAGCTTTGAAGGTAATCAGTGCAGCTGTGGAAGAAAAGCTTCAAAAAGTGAAGTCTGGTATGGTATTCCAGGAGAACCAAGGTTTTGAAGAGTCTATGAACTGAAGCTTGAAGCTGAGGAAAATTCTAAGGTACTGTTGACTTTAGACCTCTTTTATGCATGATACCATTGAAACTAGAGGTGTCTTTAAATTGTGCATAGCTAGCTTCTCTAACAGCAGCGGAAGATCTCGATCTTAACATTGGATTTATGATAAAAACACAGAGTTACATCCTCGATAATAGCTTTACAGATAAGAAGAAAAGGGAGATAACACAAATGAACCAAGATTCATGTATATTTATTGCTGACAATCTACAAAAATCATTGTTATAAACCATTCATTTGGTCAATATTTCAACTTGTCAACATGTCGATTTTATCACCTCTAAAGTTTTAAACTTATACACCATCATTGGTGTAAATTTGTCTGGAAAATAAGGTAACATATCAACTTCCGCATCACACCCCATTTGGGTTGTATGCTTTAAAGATCAGTGAGCTATGCAAAGAAAATCAACAAAATCACAAGCACAAAGATAGACTAACAATATCAAATCAAGAATCCTTTCTTGAATTAAACAAACAACTAAATCCCAAGCACAAAGATAGACCAACAATATCAAATCAAGAATCCTTTCTTGAATTAAACAAACAACTCGGCAAGTTTACTTTCATACGTAGTTAAAGACACAAGTGACTAATTAAAAAAGATGCAAAGTTCTTAAGATAACAAAACAATCTGTCCAGCAGACAAAACACCCCAGGTCACCATTAACAATCTCTCCAGCAAGCAACTAATTTTTATTCTTGGAGTCGTTTTTCATGAACTCAGTCTTTGGCCTTAGCTGCAACCACAGAGTTGAAACAAGTCAGTGAAAGTAACAGTAATACTTATAATAGAGAAGATCCTAATACAGTACATCAAATTATATGTTTACCTGGTTGCTGTGGCCACACTTCTTCTTCCTGCAGTTTCGAGCCCTTGGAGGAAGACGGGCATAACACCTAACAACAAGCAATTTAATAAAAATAAGGCAATGATCAACTTAGACAATACAAAATAAACATAAGTTTAAAAGCACATATTACAGAATCCATTCAATCTTAAAAAATCATGTCATTGTTAACAAGATAATCAACAATGACCTAAACATGACAAAAATAACTTTCTTGGCGTTAATTTTACAAGATGACCAGAAGCTCAAATAATCTCTTGGTGTTCAAAATTAAAGAAGACCAATGAATCAGGCACTAATACACAATTATACAGAGATATAAAAAACATTGCTTATATGGCAAAAGAGAACAACTCACTTGCGGCAAACTTTTTTATGCTGGTTCTGCTTCTGTCCTAAATCCAGGAAGAAAGGAGCATAGGATTTGCTAGGGTGGTTTATTCCCCCTCCACGCAGCCTTAAGACCAAATGAAGAGTCGACTCTGGACAAAAGAAAATGCAAAATAAGAAATTTGTTAAATAAAACAATTAGCCGACAAGAAATTTGTTGAATAAAACTTTTCATCCGCTAAAACTGTAATATTCATACTTAACACTCTTATCGTCAAATAATCATACATAACAAATCCTAACCACATGAATTCACCAAATCTAAATCATCCGACATCCACTCAGCTTTCACCCGACAAACAACAAATTTTCATACTAAAACTGTAATATTCATACTTAACACTGTTTTCTTTAAATAATCAGCTAACCACATGAATTCACCAACAACAAATTTCTTAACACAAATCTAAATCATCCGACATCTACACAAACAACAAATTTTCATACTAAAAGTGTAATATTCATACTTAACACAATTTTGTTAGATATTCCAACAACCACATAAAAAATAATCCGAACCAGAACAAATTTTCACCCGACAAACAAAAGTGTCCCAATAAAAAAAATCCTACAACTATTTTTCCCTTACAAATAACCACATGAATTTACCAACAACAATAAATAATAATTAAAAAAAAAAAAAAAAAAAAAAAAAAAAAAAAAAAAAAAAAAAACCTCTTTGTCACCCGACAAAGAAAATTGTCGGACAACACATAATAATAAAATAAAAATAAAAAAAAAAGTAAAGAAGAACCTTTCTGGATGTTGTAGTCAGCAAGTGTACGGCCATCTTCAAGCTGCTTTCCTGCAAAGATCAACCTCTGCTGGTCTCGTGGGATACCTATTTTTTTTTATAAAATCATTATTAGTAAAAATATGAAATATAAACGAAACTATATATTATTTTGATAAAAAAGTAATACTACCTTCTTTGTCCTGAATCTTTGCCTTAACATTGTCAATGGTATCAGAGGATTCGACTTCAAGGGTTATGGTCTTCCCGGTTAATGTTTTCACGAAGATCTGCATTTTGTTTTTGCTTCTTTCTCTTTCTAAACGGCGCTTATTCTTTTCGTGGGGAGGAAGGAAATAATCTCATTCACTAGTATTTTATTAGGGTTTTGGTGGGCTTGGGTATTGTTGTTGTCAATATTTGTGCTTTTAAGCCCAATCACATTTTGTCTAAGTTTTTTATTTATTACTGTTGGTAAAAATAGTTTTTTAACTTTTCTTATTTTTTTTTTATCTGGTTTGAGTTTACATGACAGAATTAAGCTCGGGGATTGATCACATAAAAGATAAATCATACGTAACCTTACTTTCACATATGTTCGTGTATAACTTTAGCTTAGCTGAATTTAAGAAACTATAACAAGAATTATTGAAAGGCAAGTAAATCTAAATCAGATAACTACAAATTTTGTTTAAATTCCACTTGTTAAGCTTGTCTGATAAGAAATGTGAAACAACTTAATGGCGTATGTGTGAGTAACTTGTAAGGATCTTGCTTACGGGCTTGGTGAAATACTCAATACTAATACAGAGGAATTGTACACGTAAGCACCGTTTTCACATAATTTTTTTTTAGAAATTGTAATTCAAGGACTGTAATGTAAAGGATCTGGAATATTCGACTTAGAAATTTTAGAAACTCGTTACATGTTTGGTGGACGAAAAATGAACGAGCTGGGTGATGACGTATAGCCTATATCTGGGCCACAAGCCCAAATGATAGACATTACTCACACCTAAGCCCATCACGAATGGGCTACCATGACAATGGTATGGGCCGCAGTATTAACGCTTTGGGCTCATGAAGCCCAAAGGTCCAATCCAACCCACCGGGTACACGATAAGGATTATCTATTCAAGGAATAGATATCCTTACCTCGGATAAGCACCACGCGTGCGAAGAGTAAGGAGCAAGAAACACGGTTTCTTAGCCCCTATATATAGAATCATACGATTCTCATTCAAGATACGACATACAAAACCCTAACTCTTTAAGAGAACCCTAAATCTATTACTTACTCTCACGCCGGAGTCTAATCGGGGGAGACAATCCCTCGATAAGCCTAGCGGTGTTGTTTTATTTTCTTAGTACGCAGGTAAAGAAGTGCTAAGAAGTGGATTGATACGAGAGCAAGAGCCCAACAACCAGATACGCCCAACTTTTGTATCAACAAGTGGCGCCATCCGTGGGACCCTACTAAGAACTAGAATGACGAAGCATAAGAATTCAAGCCAGCGGACTCCGCAGTCAGAAAAGCGTGACTATCAGAGGAAGAATCAACAAGATCCGACCTCCAGACAAGCTGCTAGAACAACCAGCGCACCTGGTCACCACGAGGCAGGAACAACCCCACCTCGTCTAGCAGTAGAACTGCCTATAAGGACTACCACTGTCACACCAGTGTCCCCAAGCATTGAGGAACTCCAGCGCACCCTCTTCATTACTCCTCATCAGGCCACACCCGCAGTGAACAACACTGCGACACCAGGCGCACCTGAACGGAACAGGGTGCCTAATACTGAGGCAGAAATTCTGGCAACAACTGAGGACGCACGCGATCTAACTTTGGGAAATTTCGTGTCCCAAAATTATGAAACCCTAACCGCCCTCATGCAAGAGGAAGCAGCAAGAAGAGCAGGCGCGGACCTACAAGCCCGACTCAATTTTGGTCCCCGAACGCGAACCATCACCACCGCGTCACCCACGAGGAAGACGCGCAGAACGTACCACTATCCATGATAGGTTGGGTACGGTATCTGACTCACAATATTCTGGAGACAGCGGGAGGCGCACCAACGTCCATTCCAGACTTGGCAGTCGGGGAATACATGATCGATTAGGGCCTCAACACTCGCCAAGCCAGGGATCTTCCAAACCTGGGAGTAGGCGGATCCAAGACAGATTGGGGAGAAGAAGATCCTCAAGCAGAGATCCCTCAGGCTCCTCTTCTGAAAGAAGCAGGCGCAAGCGCCGAAAAAGAGACTACTCTTCTTCCAGCGACTCCTCGGACAACGAGGATAAAGAAACAGGACACTAGAAGTCAAGAGGAAGACGTCGCGAGGAAGAGAATGAAGATATGTCTCTCCCATGGCGACGCCAGAAAATTGATGCGTTTACACGGCGCATCAGCGATTACTCAGACCACAAACGCAGGCGCATGCCCGCTAACGTGAAAACATATGATGGAACAGGTGATCCTGACGATCACCTAAAAATTTTCGAGTCAGCCGCAACTATCGAAAATTGGCCACAGCCTGTGTGGTGCCACATGTTTAATTCGACGTTAGTAGGAAACGCGCGCACATGGTTTAGCAAACTCCCACGTAGGAGCATCGGTGGATTTGAGGAACTACGGAAAGCATTCCGCCTCAACTTCACCCAGCGAAAGAAGTGCGCTAAAAACCCTGTGGAACTAGCAAGAGTGAAACAACGTCAAGGGGAATCAACCAGCGCTTTTATGGAACGTTTCAAAGATGAGTGCATACAGGTCAAAGCATGTCCTGAAATCCAAAAAATTTCAGGGTTCATGAATGGGATCAATAACCCAGAACTCATCCGGAAGCTTAATGACAAAGTTCCACAATCTTTTGACGAGTTAACAAAGCGCACTAGATCCTTTATACAAGGAGAAGCAGCTGCTGCAGATAGTAAAAAAGGATATTCAAACTATAGGCAACAAGAACAGCCGCGGAAACAATCCAATGACCAGAACAACAACCGCAGCAGGAATTATCGCAGTGGAAGAGACAACGACAAATATACTCCTCTCACTAAAACTCCGATAGAAATATTTGTAACAGAAGGTGCGAACTTCCCAAAACCACCACCAATGCGCACTGCAAAGGAAAAGCGCCTAGGTAGTGGATACTGCGAGTACCACGGCTAAAAAGGCCATACAACCAACGAGTGTGTCCAACTAAAACAACTAATTGAAAAACTAGTTAGAGAATGAAGGATGGACCACCTCGTAAAAAACATCAAGGAGGGAAAAGACAGACAGAGAAATGGGGGCAAGAAAGAACCCCCAAAGGAAAAAGCTGATACTATATACATGATACAATCATGGCAACGCAAGATAAAGCAAAAAATCAGCCAAAGATTCTCTCCAGAAAAAGAGATATCCTTCCCTACCATAGCTGTGGACAACGCAGTCGTGGAGCCTCTAACCATTGAAATACATACAGGAGGACATGACATCCACCGCATGTACATTGATGGAGGAGCATCCGCGGACATCCTGTACGATCACTGTTTCAAAAGACTGCGACCTGAACTCCAAAGTCAGCTGATACCAGCTACAACATCATTAACAGGATTCACAGGAGAAAAGATTTGGCCCATGGGGCAGTTACGCTTGTTGGTGGTCGTAGGAGATGAACAACACTCAACCGCAGCATGGATAAACTTTATGGTAATAAAGTCTCCCTCACCATACAATGGTATCATTGGAAGACCGGGAATATCATCCATGCGCGCGGTACCATCCACAGCGCACGGAATGCTTAAATTCCCAGTGGAAGGGGGAATTGTCACTCTCTATAACACAACAATACCGCCAAGAGAATGCATCGCAGTAACAACCGAAGCAAAGACTATTCCAGAACAGCGCACGGAAAAAGCGCCAAATTTAAAAGTCGCCATTCATCCAGATTATCCGGAACAACAAGTTTCGATTGGAGGATCCTTATCGGACAAAGGTAAAGCAGTTGTATGCGCACTATTGCAGAAGAACCTAGATATCTTCGCATGGGAACCAAAGCATATGACCGGAGTACCGCGCTCCATCACAGAACATAAGCTACAAATCTGACAAGGATACCCTTCAATATGACAAAAGAAGCGCGGCCAAGCCCCAGATCGTGCAAAGGCTATTCTGGAAGAAGTACACAAGCTAGTGGATGCAGGCATCATGCGAGAAATATACTATTACGACTGGCTTTCTAACCCAGTTATGGTGAAGAAGAGCGATGGTAGTTGGAGGATGTGCGTGGACTTCACGGACCTCAACAAAGCATGTCCACAAGACTGCTATCCACTGCCAGAGATAGACTGGAAGGTCGAATCCTTGTGCGGATACCCTTTCAAATGCTTCCTAGATGCATATAAAGGGTATCATCAGATCCAGATGGCAGTGGAAGATGAAGAAAAAACAGCTTTCCACACCAGTCAAGGAGTATACTGCTACACAAAAATGCCTTTTGGCCTGAAGAACGCAGGCGCGACGTACCAACGACTGGTGGACACAGCCTTCGAAAAACAAGTAGGCCGCAACTTGGAAGTCTACGTTGACGACCTTGTCATTAAAAGCCATACAGAGGACGAATTGGTGCGCGACATAGAGGAAACATTCCGAACGTTGGGGCGGATAAACATGAAGTTGAATCCCAAGAAGTGCACCTTTGGCGCAACTGAAGGCATATTCCTCGGGTATTTGATAGAACCTGATGGAATTAAACCATGCCCAGAGAAGACAAAGGCTGTTATTGATCTTCCCTCCCCACGCACACTCAAAGAAGTCCAGTCACTGAATGGAAAGTTAGCAGGGCTGAATCGCTTCTTATCTAAGTCAGCAGACAAATCCCTTCCCCTCTTTAAAACACTCACGAAGTGCACAAAAAAGGGAGACTTTCGCTGGACTAATGAAGCAGAAGAAGCTTTCCAACAACTTAAAAACCATCTGGCATCTCTTCCCAAACTCGTCGCACCGCGACCAGGGGAAGAACTAATCATGTACTTATCGGCGACCCATGGAGCAGTTAGCGCAGTACTATTGACTGACAGAGACTCCGTCCAAACACCCATATACTTTGTAAGCAAAGCCCTAAAGAAAACAGAGGTTAACTACAGTGCTATGGAAAAGCTAGTTTTGGCTCTAGTGTTCGCAGCAAAAAGGCTGCGTAGATACTTTCAAGCGCATCCAATAGCGGTAATCACTGATCAGCCAATTAAACAAGTTATCTCTAAGCCTGACGCATCAGGACGCTTACAAAAATGGAGTGTACTGCTAAGTGAGTATAATATCTCATACAGGCCGCGCACTGCAATCAAAGGACAAGTCTTAGCCGATTTTATCGTGGAGAAGCTAGATAGCGACAGCCCGACATCTGCAGCTAAAGCAGATTTTGTAACACCCCCAAAATCGGGTCCAGCGGAAGCATATATGACTGGGGTGCTACTCGATTGATATCATAACACAAAGTATAAAGAATGGTTTTTACCTCAATCGATTTGAAGAAATTTCATTGTCAAAAGTACTTTGTTTACATCTTTCAAAAATAGTGCGGAAATATAGGCCCATAAGAGTATTTAAACGGTCCCAAATGATTATCAGAGTCATCTATGACCATGCCATGCCATTCGCCAAGAGCCTCCAAGAGTAAGTTATCACCTCAGGAAACCTGAAATACATGCTAAAAAGTGTCAACACAAAGGTTGGTGAGTTCATAGAGTTTATAAGTAAAACAGTTGATTGAAAGAGTTTCGAATTCCTTTGATAATTGCAACAAAATGAATCGTGGGCTACGTTGTTATACGCTCATAGTTGGTTTATAAATCAGTTGAACACAAGTCTCAAGATTTGGGCCACGTTGTTGCACCCATAAAGAAACATTGGGCCTCGTTGTTGCACCCATAGTAGTTGTGTAAAACATCTGAACACAAGTCAAGTAGTAATGAAACAATAGCATTGTAATGTAGGATATTGCCCTAAGCCTCATGACACGCAAACCTTAACATTGTACTGCAGCCATAAGAGTTATATAAAATCTTATGGGAAAAATAGTGCCCTCAGATACTAGGAGGTTGCCAGGTTCCTATGATATTCAAATATAGTGCATTCGGTTACCATCCCAGGCTAACTTCAAATGGGGCGTCAACTGCCAATAGATCTATTCACTATATTCGCGTTCACTCGTAAGTGATTAATGGGTCATGAGATGAGGGACTTTTGGCAACAGCGGTAACTTAGGCAATATCAATCAGGATATCATACAGAGAAATACTTGTGTTCAGGTTCGTAACATTTAATACGTTGCAATAAACAAATAGAGTGTTTCATAAATCGAGTAAAATGTTTAAGATAAACGAGCATGTATCTCCCCCAAAGAGTTCGAAATAGATAAAAGAGGGGCTATGACTCACCTTGGCAATAGCAGTCTGAATAGAGTAAAGTCAAATAGTGATAGTGAGCGGCACCGACACGCGACCTAATTTAGTATGGCAAGCTTAGTTCATAGTTCCTATTTTGAGACTCGACGAAGTTTGAAAGTTTTAGAGTGTTTGTGTTGTTGTTGCTTGTGTGGCAGCACTTAAGTTTAAATAGTTTTTCAAGTGTTTATAAGTATCGGCTATTGGAAGTGAATAAGTATAAAGTATAACATAACAAAAATACCCAAGGCGAACAAGTCTTTGGTTCGTCAATACCCGAAAGAAGATGTACAGAGAGTAATCATAAATTAAATGATACACAAAATCGGACTATAAGGATGTCTTTTAAAGTATATATAGATATATTTTAGATAATAGTTTTATTAAAAGAGCTTGTATTTAAAATAAATTTGTAAGTTATCCATAAGTGTAGGATTTTTAGAAAATTGGGCATGACCCGTGTACATGTTTAGTTTGTATGTGGTGACTCGATGTCACAATAATAATAAACCATTGTTATGTTATTTTCAAGTGTATAACTTTCTAATATCAAGACAAGTTTCGTTAAGTATAAATAAATCATTATAGGAGATTAATTAATGATAAAAAAAATGTCACAATTGGTATTTTTATTAATTGATACATAACTCGAAATTATAGTTGTAATCATGTGAAAAGATAAGTTTTGATTACTAGTTATAATTTAGAATCCGCTTACACAACAAGTTCAGTGGATTAGAGTATGTCGTGAAATCATGTCGAGCACGAGTAAGATGAGTGAGTCGTAAATGAGGCGCGAGATAGGCCTACGAAAAACAGGCAACTTGACTCCATACGAAAAATTTAGTTTACCCAATCGATATAAACTTAACCAAAAGGAAACGTAAATCAATTTGTGACCAAGGATTAACTCTTAAATTTGTGACCAAGGATTAACTCTTAACCAATTCTGGTTTTTACCCAAACCATCACAGTAATTATGTTGAGCTTGCAATTGCGGTAAATGGTGCAAAAACAAACCAAGACATGCCACTATGGCTCGACTTACCATAAAATATACATACATCATATACCCAAGACTATTTCCTTCTTTATGTTTCAAGTGAGATTTTGGCCAAAGAAATAACAACTCAAACCATCCCACTGTTTGAGTCTCGATCCATAACAAGAATAAACACAACCAATTTAAGATTTACCCAAAATCCAGTAACCTATAGTTTAAACCATTATGTTGCCTTGAAGCTTGTATTTGACATACAGTGAGTTGAGCCAAACTTTGAGATTGCCATTTGAGTGTAAAAAGAATTATATAGACAAGATCAACAAGGGGAGATTATTTTACCCAAACAAAACAAGGGGAATACCCACTGCTGGGGCTCGACTCACACAAACAAAACGACCACAGCAAAACGAAAACAAAAAGGAAACACCCACCGTTGGGTTGTGAGTCTCGATAGCAGGGGAAAGAAAAAAAAAGAAAAAAAAAATGACACTAACTTCATTTATCAAGTCTAAACCAAAAAGGACATAGCACGGTTCGACCACAGCGGGTTTCAACTCCATAACGACATCCAACATAAACCAAGTTAATAAGGTATAATATTAATCCAATAAGCCAATACTTCGGTTTTTATTTGTGATTAATTATTGCCACACAAAAGAGTAACAACAACAATAAAAAAAAAGGATTCATTTACAGGTCATACACCACTCAATCGATTTACACATGAAAACCAAATCAAGATTCCAATTTATATACCAAATCAAAACAACCTTCATAAAAACCAATTGGTAACAGAAATTTACAAGGAAAAAGGAAATCAATAAACCTTACAAATAGATACGGATCGATGAACACGAGTGAGGCTCGACTTTGATTCCCAGCAAATCCACACACCAAGCGGCTCAATACCGAGGGCTCCAGTATTCGTGAAAACTATCATAGTGAGATTTGAGAGTGTGTGGATCATGCTGAGCATCGTGTATCAATAAATAGAAAAAGATAGGGAAAGCCTTCGACATGCTTTTGGGCATGGGAGTTGAGGAGTATACGTTTGGAGCTAACATCCCAATCCATCTTTATCCCCTCGTGATGCTTTTTGAGATGTGGTGTTCCCTGTGGATCGGTTGGTAGTTAAAAAGGGAAGAAAAAGAGAAAGGTTAAACTTGCTTTCTTAACTTCGATTCGTGTATGTAGCAAAAACGAGCACTGGTCACTATCTCGTGTATCTTCAAGGTCTTCTTGTGATTTTGACCATGGGAAGAAGAGAAAGATTGAAAGTGATGGATCCTGATCTGCTTTATCTTTCTTGTTTGACTTTGAAGATAACATGGGTTGATATCAAAACAAAGGAGATGGACGGCTGGGAATGGCATAAGGAGAGAGATGTTTTAGTTTTATTATAATACCGTGTAATCCGTGTCCCGTTGAGCTAGAGTGTAAACGCGGTACCTCGGTTTCATAAATGCGAAAAATATATTTCTGGAAACGTTTTTATAAAAATAATATAAAGACAAGGTCATTGACTCTGAAAAGTAGTTATAGAATTTAAGCCATTACTAATACGGTGTCGGTACGCGTGTGAGCCTGTTCGGATTGAGGAATGAGATACGTCACATAATTGTTGACGAGTATAACTCGTTGATGTAATGTTTAAAAAAAAAATTATTTCGTAAAAAGGGGTTAATTAAGCTCTCAAATAAATTACTTCGTGTTTAGCATTAATAAATGACTCGGTAAATTACGGGGTGTTACAGATTTACAGGAACCCTGGATCCTGTTCACAGATGGGTCTTCATGTGTAGATGGATCAGGCGCAGGCCTTATTCTTACAAATCCAGAAGGCATGGAATTCACCTACGCGCTACGCTTTGAGTTCACAGCCACAAACAATGAGGCAGAATACGAAGCCCTACTAGCCGGACTACGCATTGCAATCCAAATGGGCGTACGCAACCTAGAAGCAAACGTAGATTCGCGCCTAGTTGCTAACCACGTGCTAGGTGAATACGAAGCCAAGGATGAACACATGATCCAATACCTGGAAAAGACAAAATCTTTGATCAAGAACTTCGATAGGTTCACAATAAAACAAGTGCCTAGAGGCGATAACAGGAAGGCGGACGCACTCAGCAAAATCGCATCCACAAGCTTCGCACACCTCTCAAAACAGGTATTGGTGGAAACCCTTAAAAACAAGTCAATCTTGGATATGGAGATATCAACGGTGATAGAGGAACAAGATCCTACGTGGATGACACCTATCATCGAATTTATTAGCAAGGGAATCCTACCCCAAGATCATAAAGACGCTCGAAGAATACGGCGCACAGCGCAACGATTCGAATTACGCGATAACGTACTCTATCGACGATCTTTTTTACAGCCATGGCTCAGATGTGTTGGACCCCTTCAAGCAGACTACGTCCTCCGCGAAATTCACGCTGGATCATGTAGTATGCACTCAGGGCCACGATCCGTGGTAGCAAGCGCTCTAAGGTCAGGATACTATTGGCCAACAATGCATCGCGACGCACGCGACCTGATAAGAAAGTGCAGCAATTGCCAAGTACATAGGCCAGTTTCGCGCCGACCACAACAAGAGCTAACACCAATTACCTCACCATGGCCATTTTACAAATGGGGTATTGACATCGCAGGACCTTTCCCTGTTGCAGCGGGAGGAGTAAAATTCCTCATCGTAGCCATAGATTACTTTACAAAGTGGATCGAAGCAAAAGCGGTGGTGAACATTACGGGAAACCAAGTCAAACGCTTTGTTTGGGACAACATTGTCTGCCGCTTCGGCCTTCCGGGCGCAATCATATCAGACAACGGAAAACAATTCTGTGACAACCCATTCAAAGATTGGTGCGCGCAATTGAACATCGCACAACACTTTGCTTCAGTGAAACACCCACAAACCAATGGCCTAGTTGAGCGCGCAAATCGCAGTCTAGGCGAAGGAATAAAAGCGCGTCTTGACAGACACAAAGGAAAGTGGGTAGATGAGCTCTCACACGTCTTGTGGGCGCATCGCACAACAATCAAAACCAGTACTGGCGACACGCCATTTTCCCTAGTCTATGGAACAGAAGCCGTCATACCCGCCGAGATAGGAATGCCAACTATACGCACAGCAGAGGTCAACGTCACGACAAATGACGAGGAACGGCGCATAGACTTAGACATACTGGAAGAAAGACGCGAACGCGCAGCTATACGCGAAGCAAAGGCTAAGGCAAAAATGAAGAAGTATTACGATGCAAAGGTCAAACACACTTCATTCAGACCAGGAGACTTTGTTTACCGCGCCAACGATGTGAGCCACGCAGAAGACACAGGCAAGCTCGGACCTAAATGGGAAGGACCTTACGAGGTCACAGACGCGCTCGGCAACGGCGCATACAGACTGCGCGATATGGAAGGTCACGACCTAGCGCGCACTTGGAACATCTGCAATCTCAAAAGATGTTACTTTTAGGCTACGGCCCTTACACAAACACCCTTGCACCCTACGTGGTGCCCAATAAGTGTTTATCTTTCTTTTCTTTTCTAGGAATTGTATTTTCTATTTTTTCAAATAACTTGCAAGTATCAATAAAATGTTATGGTTTCTAGCTAACTCCATAGCGCATTTTACTTTATTGGATATACGTCAATATTGTTTATCTTACATTTCTGCCTACATGGCGTGCTTGCACCATTTAAAGACCCACGAAGGAATAAAGGATGAGTTAACCTACCAATTCACTCGTTGAATAAGAGGGTTGCAAACCCATCAACATTGGATCACGCATCCTTGCTAAGCGCCTTACTCTCGAGACGTCGAGGTAAGTATCGCGTGCGCAACCCACGACGGATGCGCATATACTAAGTACACCGTACGAGCTTAGCAATATAACGAGCCAAGACACTTGGTCAAATAATAAAAACTTCGCAAACAATGCAAGTATAAAACTCCAAAGTCACACACTTAAAAGACTTAGTTAAAAATTAAGCTTAGCAAACAATGCAATTATATTTAAGTCACGAACTTAGAATAAAAAAAGTATCTTATTCCAAATTTATTAATAAAAATTACAAGGAAAGATACACCAATATACAAAAAACCTATATACTATGGCGATGCTCAGGACCCTCCTCCGGAGCGGCGGAACTCCCCGCTTCCTGAAGCTTCCTCAACGTTATAGCATCCTGCATAGATACGGTCGGAACGCTCACAGGCACGCCATCTGCTCTGGGAAGGTGTGCAGCACCGATGCCACACATCACGGCCTTGCCCTTGATACCCTTCTTCACAGCAACCCTCTGCTCGTGACGCTCCAGCACCTCTTTCAAAGGAATTTCCTTCTCAAGAGCAAAAGGCTTGAGGATGTCGCGAGGCCGCGCGAACACAGGGACTTGAAGTTGCGAGACATCAGGTTTTAGATAGTAATCTAATTCCTCTTCCGCGTTATCCCCAAGATGGCGCTGCAAAGTCAGACCCGCCATCAGCACATCTATGGGGTCATCTTGATCGCGCTCCAACTTCCCTATGTGCGGCAACTCAAGAACCTTCAGCCCCGCCATTGCCTGCAGCAGCTCATCATAAGCCGTAGGGCTGTAACCAGGGACTTCCGCCAAGTCCTTCTCCAGCAGCTTGGCCTCATGAAGGTCCTCCATGGCCTGCGATCGACCACGCGCAATCGCGCAGTGCACAACCTTTCCAAAAGCTTCCACTACCTCAGCGGACTCTAGTGTGCTCAGGGCTGCCAGGCGCTGCCCATGGCTAATCAACTGTCACAACTCGTAAATTCTGGTCTTTTCCCGAACTTTCAACATTTACTATTCATCGGTTACTATTCATCGATCACTATTCATCATTTTACTATTCATCTTTTTCGGAGTCAGTTTGATATTCTGAGAAGCGTTTTAAAATTTTACTATTCATAAAACACTATTCACCTCCGGAGAAAAATTTGTCGATTTTGCGTAAGTTGCGTCATTTCTGTACACGTACGATTATCAACCTAATAAACGTTATCTTATGAGCTATTATTTTGAATAATTATCCAACCATCCCTACTATGGTCCTAACATATTTTTATACTCATAATAATAATATAAAAATTATATTATTAATTTACCCGGTGTTTTCAAATCAACTGTTACGTTTTCCGGTCAAAGCTTATAACTCCGTCGGTTTGCTTTATTTCAACCCGATCATTATTTTAACTTCCAATTCTCATCAGGAATATTATTTTACAATTTTTACAACTTCATTATATTTTATTTTATCTCGTTACAAATTATTTTTAGTTAACTTGGTACCCGGTATCACCTAAAACTAATAATATCTACCTAAACTACACCAAAGTCCAAGAATTCTTACATACTCATCCACCCTACCATACCAATCAACCTTACACAATTAAAAACCTTACTAACTATTTAATGCTTGTCCAAAACTTTGTATAACCTACTATATATATATCACACTTACATTTCAACTCATTCTTTTCACAAAATATCAACTAGAAAAGTTCTCATTTTTTTTCTTTCTCTCCTTTCTTGAACCGGCCAAACAAGAAGACCAAGAAGAAACACCAATTTTTCCAAGATCAAGATTTATTCTAGCTCATTTGTTGATCCTTGTTGGAGTTTTGTGATAAAACTCTAGTTTTCTTTACATCATCATCTTCAAAACTCATCCAATCATCAAGTAAGCTTCAAGATCACTTGTTGATCTTTCCATACTTTCATTTTTCTAGTTTCATGTTGTTTATTCAAGATCTACATGCATATGTTAGTTATACCACTCATTTATATATATATATATATATATATAACTTTTGATCCTTAGAAATGGATTATAGTTAGATCCTTGTTAGATCCACTTGGTTTATGATGTTTAGGAACCCATGACACCCTAAGAAGGTGTATGGTAAGATTAGACTAGATTTGTGGTGATTGAAAGTGGTTTGGTTGGATTAGAAACTAGTTTGGAACACTAGAAATGACTTTTGTAACTATATTTATACCTACTGTCCCTATTTTGATTTCGTGGGAAAATCAGTGGTTGATGGCTAATTTTTGACCAAAGATTTAGAAAATACTTTCAAAAACGAAACTTTAGGCGAAAGAACGGATTAAAACGAGTTTATAACGAAGGAGATATGATTTTTGCAAATTTAACGACGAAAACTATTTTATTAAAAACTGCTTGCTGTTTGGTAGATTTCGCCGTGCAAATAGAGGCATTAAACGTAACTTAGAGAAGCCGAGTTATCAAAAATATACTAGTATATACAAAAACGAATCCGTGGATATAAAGAACGAGTAAAATGAGCTTAAAACGACCAAGTTATACATGTTTTAAAATCGTTAAAACTATATATATATTTAGTCACTACTAGAAATAATATAACTACGTACTAAATAATATATTTTCTAGATTTCTTATTCAAGGAGTTTATTTGTAATTAACGAGATACGTACGACTCAAGGTTTATTTATGCGACTACTAGACGATATCTAAAGGTTTTCAAAACGAGGAATATAACACTAACGTTTTTATATACGATATATTGCGACAAGTTTTTATAAGTCTAGTTGGACTTATTTTTCCTAAGTATGGAAAATACTTTACTTTGACTATAACAATTATTTCCAAGTTACGAGTGGTATAGGTATCATGTGCATGTGCATTCATTACATTATTTCATGATCTAAGTAGATCACTATCATTCATATTAGGTTGCGGTTAGAGATCGAACCTCATTTCTGTGTATCCACTTTTGTCATCGTAGCTATCGCACCAGGTGAGTCATAGCCCCTACTCTTTTAAATTGTTTTGTTAACTTTTTGGGGAGAATACATGCTCGTTTTTACATAAATTACTACTTGACTCTTTGAACTCATTTGACCTTATAACTTGTTTTGAACTTTTGAACTTGACTTAAACTTTTGACCCTAATGTACCGTACGTACTATGACCTAAAGTCTCACCTTATTGGTGGAGCGTTCTTAACCCTAAAGTCTCGCCTTATTGGTGGAGCGTGCTAAGTCTCCCATGTTCGGAGCGTTCTTAATCTTATATAATAGTTGTATGATGTACTGTTCGTACATTCGCATTGTTCGACGCCTATTAGTAGTATGGATAGCGCTATTAGAGGTCGGCCAACCTCTCGTCCACCATGTTACGGGACGCATATTATTTAATTAGGGGCTTTGCATAGCATACATTATTATATAGGTGGTGCTTATATTGTGACTTATTATGACCGCGGGTACTTGACTACTGAACATGCAACTATATTTTAGCAGTGGGTTGTGAACACACAGGTTACAAGGCTCTTATGGCGGGACTTGTAACTGAGTGGATTTACGATGCCTTTGCTGTGTGATCATTTTTCTATATACTTTATTTGTTAAACAAACTCTATGAACTCACCAACCTCGTGTTGACACTTTAGCATGTATTTTCAGGTTTTAACCTATGGCACGCTACAGGAGGTTTTGGCAGGGCATGGCATGGTCATAGAAGACTCTGATTATTTATAGGGGGACCGTTTTAAACTACTTTTAAGGGCCTACTTCCGCACTACTTTTAACGATGTAAATTCAACATTTTGATTAAACGATTTTATTCTATATAATCAAAGTGAAAACCATTTTTGTACTTGTGTTGTGTTACCGATTGAGTTACACCCCAGTTACATATATGCTTCCGCTGGACCCGATCTTGGGGGTGTGACATCAACCATCTGCATTCACAAAGAAAATTTGTGTAAGTAAACAACATGGTGGTAAAGTAATTATAATGACAAAGTAAACGAAAATACCTGTGCTCGGCTATAGTGGACATCAGATGGGGGTACAACTCCTCGTCATACTCTATGCTGAGGGCGCGCAGTTTTTCCTCTTGCATCGCAATCGCCTTCTCGATGCGCCCCTAAAACTCCTGGACGCTAGCATGATGCTCCGCCCTCTTCTCTTCAAGATAAGACACCGACCAGGAAGTCTTAGCCTTTATTTGCTCAAGCTTAGCCCTCGCGTACCTAAGGTCAGCTAACATGCTCACCTTATCTTGAGCGATCTTTTCAGCATATGCCCTCGAGGCTTCCAACTCCACTTGCGCATTAGCTAACTGCGCACGGAGTGTCACCAACTCCTCCTCCTTTTGGGCAAGAGCACGGCTCTCCCCAGCATACCTCCCTTTCAGCTGAGCCACAAGCTCAGCTTGGCGCGCAGTGGTCGCAGCCAGCTCATCCATTAGCTGCTGCGCCTCACCACCATCAGCAACCTTGGTCTTCCCCTCCCTGTTTGCATTCTGCGGAGAGGAAACCTCATCCACGAAGACCCTATCATCCTTCGCGGCGTCATCCCTACGCAACAGAAGTAGTCAACGAATATTACAACAAGTAATATGATATAAAAAAAATAATAATAAAAAGAGAGAAGGATGATAAAAATGAACACTTACAGAAATGGAGAAACATCATCAACCTTCAACCGTGCGCCAGAGGTAGAGGTCTCTTCCGCATTCGACTCTGCGTCTCTGATGACGTGTCGACGCCTCTTCTTGGTACCACTGGCTCCAGCCTCTCCCTTGCGCTTTGAATTCTGCGCAACCTCCTCCCTCAGCACCTCTTCAGGTTTCAGGATCTGGATGCTGTCAGACGACCCTGATCGCGCCTCCTCATGCGCCACTTCCACATTTGGCACCACCTCCACAGTGGGCGCGACCTCCGCGTCGGGCGCTACACTCTGGACGGGCGTCACATGGAGTGGTGGCGTGTCCTCGGGGACCGTCGCAGGCAGGACGGTCAAGTGCCCCGCGGTTGCCTCCAACAAGGGCTGCTCTCCTTCCCTAAGAGGACGCACCCCTATGGTCACCTGCTTTGGCTTGTCCAGCTTGACCACCGCGAACAGATCCATCTCTGCGCACATCAAATAAAGCAAGGAAAAACAAAAGGGATTAGTTATTAAAGGCGCAAAGACAAGAATAAAAGACTTACAAAGAAGGAAGTATATGGGATGAACACCCACCCCGGCCATCCTCACTCAAGAAAGTGGGAACCTCATCTGCAGCACCAAAATAAGCGCGGCTCAACCCTACATGTACCAAAAACTCCTCCGGATAGGGGTTAATGGCCAGTCGATTGACATCTAAAGTTTGCGCGTCAGCAAGCCTGTAGGAACCGGGTGCGGGGCGCCCATCCCTTGGTAAGGATTCCTGAGTATAAAACTCAAAAGGGGAGGGAAAGACTACGTCATCCACCCAAAAGAAGTACTCCCTCCAATTCTTGAGGGCGTCAACTTTCTCCGTATAACACTGAAGCGCCCCCTGGCGCTTCGCAAAGGAAACCCAACCATTTGACCACGTCGTGTGGTAAAAGGAGCGGAACAAGGCCACGGTCGGTTCTATCGCAAGTAAACGGCAGTTTACTTCAAAATTCGACACCTTCGCCGCACCTATACAGTGCAGTTGAGAGATGTGAAGGTGATAGTGATTGAGCAAATCGCTCAGAAAAACAGATATGGGTACGCGGTAATTCGCGTACTCAAAAAATTTCGT
The DNA here is from genome assembly GCA_030686995.1 of Artemisia argyi. NCBI lineage: Eukaryota > Viridiplantae > Streptophyta > Magnoliopsida > Asterales > Asteraceae > Artemisia > Artemisia argyi. The sequence continues at coordinate 45,088,509 of CM060708.1, forward strand.
GTATAGCCCTATCTTCCCTTCGGGGAAGTCAGCTATACACACGTTGACATCTGGAGCCTCTGGACGTACATCCAAAGGCACAAAATAGTCGGAAGAAAACTGCGTAACGTCCTCAATGGACATCGCGGAGCGAAAATCCTCCAATTGAGCAACCATTTTCATTTGAAAACTAAGTGGGACGCACACAAATTACCTACGAAAGTGAAAAGGTTTCTTTGCAAAAAACGCTCTCAAAGAAGAAGGTGAATAGTGGTTAAGTGTGTGTTTTACTGTGTGATTGTAAAAAGGGGGGGGGGGGGGCGGTGACTCTTATATAGGGTGGTAAAAACCCTAATTTCTATCCACGTGGAACCCACTCACAGTAAATGTATGGCTAGAAGTTGAACAGGTACATGCACTTTTTCCCGAATTCCAAGGGCTACGTGGACACCACCCCCGATTTTCGAGGCATCCATTTTGAAATTATTAGGTGCATTGCACCTACAAAAAGGCGGTAATACTTGTTCAATCTCCCGCCACGCTTACCGCTGATGGTATTAAGTCTAGTACCCACGGCTACGCGCCGCGCACACTAGACTGGGGGGACATGATGACGTATAGCCTATATCTGGGCCACAAGCCCAAATGATAGACATTACTCACACCTAAGCCCATCACGAATGGTCTACCATGACAATGGTATGGGCCGCAGTATTAACGCTTTGGGCTCATGAAGCCCAAAGGCCCAATCCAACCCACCGGGTACACGATAAGGATTATCTATTCAAGGAATAGATATCCTTACCTCGGATAAGCACCACGCGTGCGAAGAGTAAGGAGCAAGAAACACGGTTTCTTAGCCCCTATATATAGAATCATACGATTCTCATTCAAGGTACGACATACAAAACCCTAACTCTTTAAGAGAACCCTAAATCGATTACTTACTCTCACGCCGGAGTCTAATCGGGGGAGACAATCCCTCGATAAGCCTAACGGTGTTGTTTTATTTTCTTAGTACGCAGGTAACGAAGTGCTAAGAAGTGGATTGATACGAGAGCAAGAGCCCAACAACCAGATACGCCCAACTTTTGTATCAACACTGGGAAAATATATTTGTAATATAATATAATATTTTATCATTCTATGAAAAGTTAATTTTTAAAGTTTTATCAATATGAGGGTCTTTGCCTACGGTAGAGTTTTTTGGTTTTGATATATGTGAGCTTTTTTTTAGTGACACAATTTTTATTTATTTATTTGTTTTGTATTTATGGCAAAACATACATACACGTGTAGTTATGAGGTAAATTTTGTACTTTTGGAGTTATAAAGTCGTAAGGGAAATTATGTAATTTCATAACTTAACTAAACTTTTACACCATTAGTCCCTGTCGTTAACTATTTTACACCGTTAGTCTTTTCATTAACTATTTGTGCTGAAAGTCCTTGTTTCTTATAAAAAAAATAATAGAAAGACTTTTCCATTATTCTATAGCAATATAACATGCTTTTAAATAATCTGTAAAATTTGGGATGTTAAAAAAACCCCATTGACTAAATAATCAACTACTAGTTTTTGCTCAAAATAAAGTCAACAATCTAAAAAGTTCTATCAACACATAAAAAACTAACGATAAGAACTGAATAAATGGCAGCATTGAACTAATATTTCATTACCACAAAAAGTTACATTGTTTATCAGACAAAAAAAAATGTAATTAATATTCTAATGTATTGACATAAAGTAAAGTAAACTGAAAATTTAAGTTTTTCTAAAACTGGATCTAGACAACCATATAACCTACGTCCATGATTTCGATTTTTCCACACCAAAACACCATTATTTTTTGTGTTCTTAAATTCAAGGGAAAAACAAAAAAGATGAAGAGAAGGAGTGATGGAAATAAGCGAGTGGGAAAAGAGTGGAGAGTACTCTAGATTGAATCGGGATATGTAAAACATATTGGGATATTTAAAAAATTAAGTACACGTGTATATGGAGTACAATGACAACCGTAAACAAAAAGTTTGATAAAGACAAAAACAAAATGGTTGGACAAAGCTACCCCTTGTGTGATTTGCCCATGATATGGGAGATAACGAGGAATACTAAAGTCGTTAGCAAATTTGGACCCGCCATGTCATATTTTGGAAATCTTGAAGTCGGCAAGTGAATTTTCACTAATTTTGGATGTTACACGAAATCTAGCCAAACCACATGGACTAATGGTGTAATTTACTCTAAAATTATGCAAATAGTTTTATTTAAGTTTAATGTATGGTAATATTTGTTATTGTCGAACTTGTTGGACAAGTATTTGGTTTTTATTTAAAAAGTAACCCTAACATAAATCGTAAGGCCTCATTAATTAAGGAAGCCTAGCTTTCCATATATTATCTATAAATGGCAACACAATTAACCACCGTCTTATTTTCATATCAAGTAATAGATTGCATTCCTATATAGTTCTATATAAATATACAACAAATGGTCATAAACATATTCGACTTCATATCATCGATCAAGTTTTATTGTTTCAAAGTTAGTATTAATTCTGCATTACGATAACAATATATGGCTTTTAGCCTACACAAACGCCCACCCCAACTTATTGATTTTCTTAGTCAATTTCCTGGAGATTGTCGGCATCCGGACTCGTCAACTTCAGATGCTGAACCAAGGTTTACAACAGAGTTGTCACTCGGTGTTAAAGCTCCGGTCACCATGGCTCCGTTCATCGATCATTCAAGAGTGCCCAAGAGAAAAAGGTATTGTATTATTCATGCATGTTAGTTTATTCCTTTTATGTTTGGTTTCAAACAGTATGTCCTGTTTTTTCACATCTGTTTTCTTGATTAATCAAGATTCTAACTAACTGTGAATCTTAATTATTATCGCAGGCTAAGTCTACATGAAGAACTTGTAGACGCCGCCAAGTCTTTCTCCTTATACTTGCAGCCCAGCGATAATGATTCATCTTTGTTCATCGACTATTCTGCAATGCCGATAAGTTTCGTGCCACCACAAGATCCACCAAAAAACACCACACATCCAACTTCTTTAAAAGAACCAGTGCATAAGAAGAAGAGAACAAAAAAGGTTAATTGTGGACAGGTGGTGAGCAGTCATGCAAACGAGCAGTTCCAGCTTGTTTGTTGGGACGCGCAGCTTAAAGAACCAAGTAAGAAGAAGAGAAAGACGCCACCAAAGATTGAGTCTGGACCAGTGGTGAAGAATGAGGTAACAGAGCAGTTGCAAAAGTTTATAAGGAGTGATGAGATGAATGGTGCAGAACTGAAGTTGGTGACTCAGAAAGTGTTGTATATGAGCGATTTGAAACAAGACCAAAACAGGTTGAGCTTGCCGCTTAAGCAACTCATAACTGAAGATTTCTTGACGACTGAAGAGAGATTGAAACTGGAGAATAAAGAGGAGATGGAGGTTCGAGTAGTTGGGCCAACACTAGAGATGTATAAGGAACCGATGACGTTGAAGATTTGGCCTATGAAAAACACCCATAATCTTGTGTTGAAGACCAACTGGTACCACTTTGTGAAGGAGAACAAGGAACATCTGAAGGAATTATCAAAGATTCAAGTGTGGTCGTTTCGGAAAAACCAGCAGCTGTGCTTTGCTCTTGCAGTTGTGGCGAGACCACCCGATGGCGTAAACAATTGAGGACATATTATTTACTCAGATTTTGTTTAATTAATGTGGTTCATTTAATTAGCTTACTGAGCTATTGATTAACTGTATCTATGATATTAGTATATAATATTTAATAAAATCTCTTTTTAAGCATTTCGTCCAACAGCTTTAATGCAGTCAAATTAATGGGTACCTCAATAGGTCATATGCAATCCTTAAAGCTTGATTATAACAATGAAAACTGAACAGTAGCATGCAATATATAAATACTTGAAACTAAATGAAATTATGTGACCGATTAAAAGTACGCTGTGCATATGGAGTTGTACCTTTCCCTTCATGATTAGTGGAACAATTAATTACTGTTTTGTTAGATTATTAAGTAATAAACATCTGATAACAACGGAACAATAGCTAATTATGTTTAGTGTTTTCTTGAACATATTAACAAGCTAGGCCATGCAATAAGATCATGTACTATATAAGGGTGTTTGAAGTTATAGAATAAAAATTGAAGTTATTATGAAACTCGCCAAATCCTAATTCTGTTTTGTTTGAAGTTATAAGGGTGGACACATACCAGCAGTAACTGCATCCATAATCAGAGGTTTACCAATTCTACTAGCCAAAGCACTAATACCTTTACTAGTCCATGCTTCCATTGGAATATTATTCATTTTAACCCAAATTGGTAGCTTTGATGGTTCAGTTTTAGCAACACACATATTAATGTCCCACTTCTGCACTATCATTGGTTTATTGTTAACCAGCCATGGTCCATTTTCCACAATATAGTCCATACCATCTTGTTTACTAAACTTGAACAAAAATATCCCATTCCCATTATCAAAAATTTCTTTGAACCCATACTTTCCCCACATCCTATTCAAATTGTACCTTAACTCAGTAATACTCATCTTATAGCCCACAAAATAACCACATATTGTCAAATTCCACTTCCTACACCCATCAACAATGACTTCCTCATTGAAGATAACAAACTCATTACCCTCAGTGTCTATTTCAGTAGGAATATGGCTCAATTTATTATCATACTTAACAGTGTTTTTAGTAGCAACATTGACATATGACTTCTTAGTATTATTATTCATCTTAGCAGTAGAACCCCCTTTAGTCACATCAACATTCTCACCATTACATTGCTCATTAGCATGTTTAGTAGTACTATCACTTACAGTGCTCTTTGCAGAGTTATCAACATCACAATCCTTCTTACTTCCATTCCCCAAATCATTACTAGTAGCACCTTCAGTAGCATACATACCAGCCTGCTTCTCAACATTCTTTCCACTACTTCCATTACCATTCTGTTTAGCCATATTACTCCTACTCCCCCCTTTCTTTCCAATGGATTCATTCAATGTTGGAAATTCAACATTATCCAAACACTCCTTTTCTCCTTCTAAACCACTACCATTTTTATCCAAACACTCCACATCTTCAACACTATCACTAGTTATCTCATTTGATCTCAAATTCCCAGTATCTTCATCCCCAACCCTAACTTCAACAGTTTCCTCTGTTTCATCACCATCATTCTCAATATTGTTCTTAGTATTCTTCAACATTGCACAATCAGTATCCGTATACCTGTAAGGTAACTTGATTTTCCGCTTAGACCGTCCTCTTGTTGACATGATCAGAACTTAATTGAATTCAATTGCAGTTGGTGTAGGTAGGGGTGGGTTTGCTAGAGTCCTTGTTGAAGTTCAAGCACAAAAGGAGTTGCCTACAAAAATTGATATTCTTTATAAGAATAATTTGAATGAGATTATTGGTAGTAAGATTGTGCAGGTTGCTTACAGTTGGAAGCCACTTTGTTGTAAAGAATGTGGTGTGTTTGGGCATAATGATGTAACATGCTCAAAGAATATACTTAACAAGGATAATGAAAAGGAGACTGAAAAGGCTGTAGAACTTGATGGTGGTGCTGAGAATAGACAAAAGGATAATCAAAGACAGAAAAACATGAATAATGAAGGCAACAAGGCTACATAGAATAATGCTAGCAAAAAAGGTAATTTGGTGAATAATGGTAACTTTAGGAAAAGTAACAAAGTGTTTCAACCTAAACAGGCCAATGCAGTTAATGATAAGAAGAATGAAGGTGAGATGAATGGAAAACAAAAGAATAAGGGCAATGATAATTCAAACAATCATAATACTGGGAATGAGAATAGTAAGAAATCAAAATTGCAAAATCGTAATGTTGAGGGAAAGAATGTAGAGGTAAGTAGTAAGAATCAATTTGATGTTTTAGCAGATTTGGATAATGAAACAAGGGAAATTCTAGATATGAATGCCAGAGGTATTGTTGATGTTTTTGTGAACCAGAAGAGAAGGCCAACAGATGAGGAACAAGCTAATTGGAATGAGGATATGTTATGTTACTTTAGAGCCAGATGGGATACAATGATAAGAGAATGTGGAAAGGATCAGATGAGTAACAAGAATGTTAGTAGTGAAATTGAAGATGTATTACCTAACAGGACAGGAATTGGAATGAGTATGGAAAAGAATGAGGTGATTGGTAGTGATACCAATGTACTTCAAGGATGCTGAAAGAGGCAGGTTCATATTTATATATAGTATGGATTTAAGAATAGGTATTTGGAATATTAGAGGAATGGGCACTTCTGACAAACAGAAAGAAGTGGCTAAGTTAATTTTGGAGGAAAAACTTCAAGTATGTGCTGCTATTGAGACAAGACTCAAAAGTAGCAAACTTGTAAAAGCTTGTAATTCAGCTTTTGGGAATTGGACCTGGATATCTAACATGCATCAATGCAAGAAGGGATGCAGGATTAGCATTGGATAGAATAGTGATGTGGTTTCTCTTAGAAACTTGCAAATGACTGATAAAACTATGCTTTGTATTATTGAAACTATCAATAATAACTTTAGTTGTTTTGTTTCTTTCATATATGCAGAAAATGGTGGTCGTGATAGAAGGGAGTTGTGGGCTGATTTGCATAGGCATAAACATGTGGCCAATCATTATCCTTGGTTATTATGTGGTGATTTCAATGTCACTCTCAAGTGTGCAGAACATTCAGCTGGTGGCTCCTATATGACCAAAGATATGAAAGAATTCAGAGATTGTGTCAACATGATTGAAGTGGATGACTTATGTTATTCGGGCTGTTTCTTCACTTGGACTAAAAATCTTCACAAAGTCAATAGTGGAAAGAGTACTGGTGTATTGAAGAAGCTGGATAGAGTCATGGTCAATGAGGAATTCTTAAACAAGTTCAACAAAGCTCATGCAATTTTCAAACCCTATTTAATCTCTGATCATTGTCCTGCAGTGGTGGTAGTTCCTGATTGTTTTGAAAAGAGAAAGAAGGCTTTTAAATTTGCTAACTACATCACTGATAAAGATGATTTCATTCCAACTGTGCAAAATGAATGGGGGAAGCGGGTGTGTGGATTTAGTATGTTTAAACTCACCAGAAAAATGAAGAATCTTAAAAGGCCTTTGAAGAATCTAAATTGGAACAATGGTAACTTGTTTGAGAATGTGGAAAACTTAAGAAAACAGTTAAAGGATGTGCAATGCTCAATTGATAAAAATCCTTATGATAAAGATCTTAGAAACACTGAGGCTACTCTACTTCAAGAGTATTCTGTTGCTGTTGAAGATGAGGAGAAGTTCTTATTTCAGAAAAGCAAAATCAATTGGTTAAGTTTGGGAGATAGGAACAATGCATTCTTTCATAAGTCTTTAAAAGGGAGGTATCAAAGGAACAGAATTGTTAATGTTCAGGATGTTAATGGGAATGTGTTTGAAGGTAAAGAGGTTGCTGATCAGTTTGTTGGCCATTTCAGAAGTTTTTTGGGTAATATTTATGAAGTTCAAGACATCTTGGAGCCTGAGTTCCTATTCACTACAAAACTCAATACTGAGGAAGCATTTCAGATGGTTCATGAAGTTACTAATAAGGAAATTAAAGAAGCTTTGTTTGGAATTGGAGACAATAAAGCACCAGGTCCAGATGGTTTTACTTCAACTTTCTTCAAAAAAAGCTTGGAGCATAGTTGGGGATGAGTTTTGCAGTGCTGTCAAGGAGTTTTTCCATACAGGCAAGCTTTTAACCGACATCAATGCTACTGTTATCTCTCTTATCCCTAAAAATGAATGTCCAGTCAAAGTCACTGATTATAGACCCATTGCTTGTTGCAATGTGGTCTATAAATGTATCAGCAAAATTCTCACTGGAAGGATTAAGAAAAGTTTGGGCAAATTGGTGGATCTTAATCAAAGTGCTTTTGTGGCTGGAAGACAAATCCAGGACAATATTTTACTAACTCAAGAGCTTCTAAAAGGTTATTATAGAAAAGGGGGTCCTAAAAGAGTCTCTTTCAAAATTGACATTCAAAAAGCATATGATACTGTTAATTGGAGTTTTCTTGAGTTCATTATGGGGCAATTTGGTTTTCATAGTAAGATGGTTCAATGGGTTATGACTTGTGTGAAGACTGCTAGCTTCACTATTAATGTTAATGGAGAAAACTGTGGGTTCTTTAAGGGAGGTAGAGGATTAAGACAAGGAGATCCAATGTCTCCATATCTGTTCACACTTGTTATGGAATGTTTTACCCTCATGATGGCCAAGAATGTTAGAAGGTGCCCTGATTTTCATTACCATTTTGGATGCAAAAGCCTGAAAATAACCCATGTATGTTTTGCTGATGATTTGCTTGTTCTGTGCCATGGAGATCCTCAATCTGTGCAAGTTATTAAAAATGCTCTCGATGAGTTTGGAGGATGTTCTGGTTTACTACCTAATTTTAGCAAAAGTATTGTGTTCTTTGGTGGAGTTGAGGATGAGTTGCAATATGAGATTCAAGCCATTTTGCCATTTGGTAAAGGTAAATTACCTGTGAAATACTTGGGAGTGCCTTTGTTAACTAAAAGATTGGGAATTAAAGATTGTAAAAGCCTTGTGGATAAAGTCAGTAATAGGATATCAAACTGGAAAAACAAGTGTCTATCTTATGCAGGGAGGCTTCAACTTATAGCATCCATTTTGGAATCAATACAAGTATATTGGTGCACTGTCTTCTTGTTGCCTAAAACTGTTATTGAGGAAATATATAGTCTTTTGAAAGGTTTCTTATGGTGTCATGGTAAACTTACCAAGGGTAAAGCTAAAGTTGTCTGGAGGAAGATTTGTTATCCTAAATCTCAAGGGGGTCTTGGACTTAAAAATTTAGAGGTTTGGAACAGAGCATTATTAGTCAAGCATATTTGGAATATTGCTTGTAAAAAGGATACTCTTTGGGTGAAATGGATTACTACAGTGAAGTTGAAAGGTAATAGTATTTGGGAGATTAATGCTGATGTGAATAATAGTTGGGGATGGAGGAATTTATTGGAAATTAGAAATTCTATTAGAAGTAGAGTTTGGCACAATATTGGTAATGGTGAGAATACTTCAGTTTGGCATGATTTATGGTGTGAAATTGGACCATTATCTGACATTGTCACTAATAGAAGTAGATATGATGCTAGACTTGCAAGAGATCTGGTTATTAGTGATATTGTGAGTAATGGTGAATGGAAATGGCCTGCTGAATGGAATTGTGTTTTTCCACAAATTATAAGTTTACCAGTTCCTGTAATTGATCCTAATAAAGATGACAAGATTGTTTGGAGGAATAAGGATAATAATGAATGCAGATTTAGTGTAAAAGAAGTGTACAAAGATTTGAGAGTTGAATCTGAAGAAGTCAAATGGGCTAAAATTGTATGGTTTTCACAAAACATTCCTAAGCATTCATTCATTTTGTGGTTGGCTACTCAGAAGAAACTAATGACACATGACAGAATGGCAAAATGGGGGAGTTATGATATGTCAGTGTGTGCTTTATGTACGAATGATGAAGAAAGTCATGATCATCTATTTTTTGAGTGTCAATTCTCTTCTGCTGTTTGGAACAGTCTTAAAAGTTTGATGAATGAGCAGATGGATGATTGTAAATGGAATGAGACTGTCAATAAGTTTGCTGAGAAACCTTGTAATAATAGCATTTGGAGTATAGTCAGAAGATTGTGTTTGGCTGCAGCAGTGTATGGTATATGGAGAGAAAGAAACAGTAGAATTTTCAATGATGAAAGATGTAATCATGAAATTGTTTTTGGTAAAATTTGTGATCAAGTGAGAAGCAGATTGTGCAGCCTGAAAGCAAAGTCATCAAATGCAATTAGCCAAGTGGAACAATTATGGAAGATCAAAATTGGAAGAATCAACAACTGAATACTAAAAGACTGTTATGAAAAAGGGTGTTTGGATGAAGAAGTTTTGAGTAGCAGATGGCTAGTACCTTGCCTTGATTTCTCAGTTATACTATGAATGATTGTATTATCTACTATGGATGATGAAGATCATAGTTGGATGATTGCTATCATAATATTGGTATAATTGAAGATTGGGTGAAATGTAGTTTCCTGCTGTTACAATGGGTCATCAATCACTGATTGGGAGCCTAAACAAGATAATGATTGTTTCTTGTGAAGAATGATAGTTTGAGCAGATAATGATTTAAAAGATATCTGCAAGTCATTATGGTTTACCATTTACCAGGTATCTTTTTATCCTAAAAAGGAGCCTGATTTAGACTCATAACAGTTAATGGCCTTGTATCTTGGGGATGTCACATTCATTTCCTATGATAGCAGCTGGTAAACTTAATTGGTCTTTGTTAGGCATTAAGGTAACAGTTGAATATCATAGGAATGAGTGTTGATTTGACCCATAAAGTAGGTTTCTAACTGTGTAGGGTATATGAGTTTGGTGGGGTGGTGTATGAAGTATGGAATAGTGAGGAGTGAAAGATGAACCTACTTGGTCCATGCTATACACTGCCCAAAGGAGGTTTGGATGGTCCTCCCTCAAGGTGTGTGTTCCCTGATGGCTGAAGCCATTTTTAAGAGATGGAAATGTAGGTCATCAGGTATAGCCCTTGACATGGAGGGGTAATGGGTTCCTAACGAAGCCTTCCACCTTCCTACCTTGATCATTGTGGTGGCAGGTTGAATGGTCTTGTGTGGGGAGGTGAGAGGGAAATGTAGTTAGATGGTAGGTGCTTTCTAAATAAGGTGAATTGTAAGCAACTGAAGTCGAAGTTGCTGTGGAAGACGAAGCTGTGTTTTTGCTATAATTGCCAGATTTGTTATCGGAGATCTAGTGAAGCTTCATCTGTTATTGGATAGGATGTATAATGTTTTAGTTGTATTCTGAATTGGGCCTGTCCAATCAGTGTTTGTTATCTTATATGATGTACAAAGTTTGGAATTTAATATAATTCACCTTGCACCAAAAAAAAAAAAAAAAAGTTATAATGGTGGAACAATTAATTACTGTTTTGTTTGAAGTTATAGAATAAAAATTTCTAACCACCCACAACCCTAATTCTGATGGTATAGAATAAAAATTGAAGTTATTATGAAACTCGCCAAATCCCATCTTTCTTAATTCCTCCACCTGTTGACTTCTTAAATTCTCCAGATTTCTCGGTGACATTCTTATTTTGATAGATTTGGGTTCGTTAATTCTAACTTCCTGTGTTAAACCTTCGTCTTCACATTTAACTTTTTCCTTTTTAACTTTCTTCTTTCTTACAAGAGCCATTTTTGAATACGAGTCTTCAAAATCTGATTCAGAATCCATTTCTATTGCAGGTCTTTTACCCTTTCTTTTCTTTTCACTTGTACTGCATTCAGTAACAGAAATGGTTTTCTTCTTCTTCAATTTTGGTGTAGAATATTCAACAATCTTTCCGGCTGCATTTTTCTTCTTTTTTGCAGTATGTTCAAAAACAAGACTACGAAGTAGTTCATTCCATTTTTCTTTAGCAGCCTCTTTAAAAGTTGCTATTTTAACAGAATCTTATTCGTCTGATTCTTCGTCATCTGTTTCATAATAACCAATTGAAACTCAGTTCAATTTCTAGTACATCAATGAAACCATCATCAAACATAAAAAATAACTTTTGCAAATCAGATAATCTATATTTACCCTAATTTATCCTCATACGCTGTAAAATAAAAGGTACTGCAACTCATTTAATCAACTAATACATCATATAAATTAAATGCTACTGCAACTCAGTTAAACCGCTAGTACAACATATAAACCATCAACCACACAAAATCTTTTTCGTACATCACATAAGATAGATTTACCCTAACTTATCCACACACGCCGCAAATCAAATAGCAGTGCATCTCAGTTAGGACTCTAATACATCATATAAGACATCAAGCTTTTAAAATCTTTTTCGCACATCACATAAGCTACATTTTCCCAAACTTATCCACACACGCCGCAAATCAAATAGCAGTGCATCTCAGTTAAGCTTCTAATACATCATATAAGATATCAAGCTTTCTAAATCTCTTTCACACATCACATAAGCTACGTTTACCCTAACTTATACACACACGCCGCAAATCAAATAGCAGTGCATCTCAGTTAAGCTTCTAATACATCATATAAGGCATCAAGCTTTTTAAATCTCTTTCGTACATCACATAAGCTACCTTTACCCTAACTTATCCACACATGCCACAAATCAAGTAGCAATGCATCTCAGTTAGGCCTCTAATACATCATATAAGACATCAAGCTTTTGAAATCTCTTTCGTACATCACATAAGCTACCTTTACCCTGACTTATCCACACATGCCGCAAATCAAATAGCAATGCATCTCAGTTAAGCCTCTAATACATCATATAAGGCATCAAGTTTTTTAAATCTCTTTCGTACATCACATAAGCTACATTTACTCTAACTTATCCACACATGCCGCAAATCAAATAACAGTGCATCTCAGTTAAGCCTTTAAAACATCATATAAGACATCAAGCTTTTTAAATCTCTTTCGTACATCGCATAAGCTACGTTTACCATAACTTATCCACACATGCCGCAAATCAAATAGCAATGCATCTCAGTTAAGCCTCTAATACATCATATAAGGCATCAAGTTTTTTAAATTTCTTTCGTACATCACATAAGCTACGTTTACCCTAACTTATCCACACATGCCCAAATCAAATATCAGTGCATCTCAGTTAAGCCTCTAATACATCATATAAGACATCAAACTTTTAAAATCTTTTTCGCACATCACATAAGCTACGTTTACCCTAACTTATCCACACACGCCGCAAATCAAATAGCAGTGCATCTCAGTTTAGCTTCTAATACATCATATAAGACATCAAACTTTTTAAATCTCTTTCGCACATCACATAAGCTACGTTTACCCTAACTTAGCCACACACGCCGCAAATCAAATATCAGTGCATCTCAGATAAGCCTCTAATACATCATATAAGACATCAACCATACAAAATATCTTTCGCACATCTCATAATCGATTTATATTCTGACTTAGCCTAAATCATACATATCAACATACATGCTAGTGTATTAAACTTCATTTTCTAGTACATCACGAGTGCTAGAAAATGAAGTTTAGTATATCACTACTGCATCTAAATACTACTTCTAGTGCATCACATAAACAGTCAAGCATTCAACTTCTAATACGCAGCAAAATAAATGCTACTGCATAACAAAAAAAACTACTAATACATCATATAAGGCATGAAACATACAAAATCACTTCGCACATCTCATAAACTTTATTTACCCTAACTTATTTCAAAATAAATGCTACTGCATCACATATAAACTACTAATACATCATATAAGGCATGAAAACATACAAAATCACTTCGCACATCTCATTAACTTTATTTACTCTAACTTACTTCAAAATAAATGCTACTGCATCACATATAAACTACTAATACATCATATAAGGCATGAAACATACAAAATCACTTCGCACATCTAATAAACTTTATTTACCCTAACTTATTACAAAATAAATTCTACTGCATCACAAATAACTTTTACCTGATGGTTCTGCTATCAATTTTTTCGATTCCGCTTGTTTTCTAACTTTTTTTCTTTTTTCTGCTTCAACATTCATCTTTAAACTCTTTTTTTTTGCTAAATTCATAAAAAAATGAACTATTAGTATGAATAATAACAAATCGATGCAGTAAATAATGATATATTTTTATAAAAAACTTACGAGGTAATGATTTTTATGGTAGATTCTTACTCGCCATTCATAAATCAATCGATGCACTAAAATTTGATTGATCGGAATGAAATAGAGATGATTTTTAGGGATTTTAGATAGAGAATAGAAACGAGAGAGAGAAAGAAATGATCGGAATGGGGAGTTAATGAGAGGGAGTTGATTATTTCAGAGTTAGGTGTAACTTTTAAGTTGATGCATTATTGCCCCTCAAGTTTGTAATATTTACAAAAACGCCACTCCGTTTTTATAAATTTGTAATTTAAATCCAATGGTTGAGATCACTTCCTACACTTTTTTATTATAACACCCTTTTTATAATAACCCCACCCTATATATATATATATATATATATATATATATATATATATATATATATATATATATATATATATATGTGTGTGTGTGTGTGTGTGTGTGTGTGTGTGTGTGTGTGTATATATATATATATATATATATATATATATATATATATATATATATATATTAGGAAAATTCAAATGCATACCCTTATTTTGGTGCATACCAAGGGACAAATCTTTACCATCCATCTAGTTTGATCTAATAGTGATGATTAACCTAAGATTAAATCCTAAAACCTAAGTCCATGTTATTTTCCCTTTTCTTTTTCTTTTGTCTTTCTCATTTTTCCTTTTTTTTTAAAAATGGACGAAAGCGTAAGAAAACAGATGAAAATATTTGAAAACGGACGAAAGCGTAAGGAAACGGATGAAACGCAAGAAAACGAACGAATATGTATGCAAACGGACAAAAACGTATGAAAGCGTAAAATCACATCTGAAAACAAATGAAAACGTATGAAAAATGGACGAAAACGAAAGAAAATGGATGAAAGCGTATTAAAACGAAAGAAAGCAGATGAAAATGTATGAAAACGGACGAAAACATAAGAAAACAGAGAAAAACGAGCGAAAACGTATGAAGACAGACAAAAACGTATGAAAACGGGCGAAAATGGACAAAAACGTAAAATAATAGACGAAAACAGACAAAAACGTATGAAAATAGATGAAAATGGGCGAAAACGTATGAAAGTAGAAAAAAAATGAAAAAATAAATGAACTAAAAAAATGTGAATTATTAAAAAAAAAGGTGAATTAAAAAAGAAAAGAAAATATGAAAAATAACATGAAAAAAAGTGAATTGCAAAAAAAAAAAAAAAAAAAAAAAAAAAAAAAAAAAAAAAAAGTGGGAAAAAGACGTTAAATAGAAAAATAGACAAAAAAAAAGAATAATAAGAAAGATAAAAAGACAAAGAAAAAATAGGAAAAAAAAACATGGACTTAGGTTTTCAATTTTAATATTAGGTCCCTACCATTAGATCAAACTAGATAAAGTGGAGATTTGTCCCATGCAACAAAATATGGGTATGCAAAATAAAGTGCCTTATATATTTATCTATTTATTTATTTATGAATTTATCTAACGACGATTATTGAGGCTGGGTTAACAAAATGAGCTTTATTAAATAGATAACCATGAATCATTATGATTGGATTACAATTTTGATAAACGTGGATACATGCAATCCTTAAAAATCCGAAAAATAACAAACTAATTAGAATACTTGTTGATAAAGTATTTCAAAAATCGAAACCTATTAGAATTAGGACGGTGGTACAATTAATGAGTAATAGTTACCAAAAATATACAAATCAACGATTTATGCCATAAAATCTATACAAATATTTTTAATTTAAGTTTAGTGTATGGTAACATTTGTTATGGATACATTTATCGAACTTGTTGAACAAGTATTCGGTCTCTATTAGGTTTTTTTTTGTTTCGAATCCTTTTATAACAAGTATTAGATTTCATTCCTATATAGTTCTATATAAATAAACATACAACAAATGGTCATAAACATATTCGACTTCATATCATCGATCAAGTTTTCTTGTTTCAAAGTTAGTATTAATTCTGCATTACGATAACAATATATGGCTTTTAGTCTATACAAACGTCCACCCCAGCTTATTGATTTTCTTAATCAATTTCCTGGTGATTGTCGTCATCCGGTCACGTCAACTTCAGATGCTGAACCAAGGTTTACAACAGAGTTGTCACTCGGTGTTAAAGCTCCGGTCACCATGGCTCCGTTCATCGATCATTCAAGAGTGCCCAAGAGAAAAAGGTATTGTATTATTCATGCATGTTAGTTTATTCCTTTTATGTTTGGTTTCAAACAGTATGTCCTGTTTTTTCACATCTGTTTTCTTGATTAATCAAGATTCTAACTAACTGTGAATCTTAATTATTATCGCAGGCTAAGTCTACATGAAGAACTTGTAGACGCCGCCAAGTCTTTCTCCTTATACTTGCAGCCCAGCGATAATGATTCATCTTTGTTCATCGACTATTCTGCTATGCCGATAAGTTTCGTGCCACCACAAGATCCACCAAATCCAACTTGTGAGGACACCTTAAAAGAACCAGTGCATAAGAAGAAGAGAACAAAAAAGGTTAATTGTGGACAGGTCGCAAATGAGCAGTTCCAGCTTGTTTGTTGGGACGCGCAGCTTAAAGAACCAAGTAAGAAGAAGAGAAAGACGCCACCAAAGATTGAGTCTGGACCAGTGGTGAAGAATGAGGTAACAGAGCAGTTGCAAAAGTTTATAAGGAGTGATGAGATGAATGGTGCAGAACTGAAGTTGGTGACTCAGAAAGTGTTGTATATGAGCGATTTGAAACAAGACCAAAACAGGTTGAGCTTGCCGCTTAAGCAACTCATAACTGAAGATTTCTTGACGACTGAAGAGAGATTGAAACTGGAGAATAAAGAGGAGATGGAGGTTCGAGTAGTTGGGCCAAGACTAGAGATGTATAAGGAACCGATGACGTTGAAGATTTGGCCTATGAAAAACACCCATAATCTTGTGTTGAAGACCAACTGGTACCACTTTGTGAAGGAGAACAAGGAACATCTGAAGGAATTATCAAAGATTCAAGTGTGGTCGTTTCGGAAAAACCAGCAGCTGTGCTTTGCTCTTGCAGTTGTGGCGAGACCACCCGATGGCGTAAACAGTGTTGCTAATTGAGGACATATTATTTACTCAGATTTTGTTTAATTAATGTGGTTCATTTAATTAGCTTACTGAGCTATTGATTAAGGGGCTGTTTGATAAAAAATATGATTTAGTGCTGAATGAATCAAAGCTACTGAATGATTCAAAGATACTGAGTGAAACTGATTCTGTGTGAAAATTATTGTTTGATAATTATTCTGAATGAGCCATCTGAGTTGCCTTAAATTACCAATTTAACTTTGTGTCTCAATTTGTACTGAGCAAAATATATAGTTTGATAAAAAAAATAATGACTCGAATAGAAATATAATATTAAAAAAACAATGTTAAAATAAGCAATAAAATGTAAATAGTCTTATCAAAATATCATAAAATAATATCAAAATATCATAAAATATTATCATTTAAAAAATAACTCGTCAATTTGATTATGAAATCACGAAAACTAGTTTACTCTTAAAAAATGATCAAATGCATATATAAAAGTTGATTATTGAACACACTCGAAGATGGTATTTATGTAATTTCTGCGGTGCTTAATCATTTTGCATGTATTTAATGCTGACCAATTCAGCCCTTAGTTGAATGATTAAGAGAAGAAAAAAAGTTTATCAAACAATCAATCTCATTTAATGATTCATGATAAGGCCCATTAAGAGGCTATCAAACACCCCCTAACTGTATCTATGATATTAGTATATAATATTTAATAAAATCTCTTTTTAAGCATTTCGTCCAACAGCTTTAATGCAGTCAAATTAATGGGTACCTCAATAGGTCATATGCAATCCTTAAAGCTTGATTATAACAATGAAAACTGAACAGTAGCATGCAATATATAAATACTTGAAACTAAATGAAATTATGTGACAGATTAAAAGAACGCTGTGCATATGGAGTTGTACCTTTCCCTTCATGATTAGTGGAACAATTAATTACTGCTAATTATGTTTAGTGTTTTCTTGAACATATTAACAAGTTAAGCCAGGGAATAAGATCAAGGGAAAATTCTTTTAAAACGTACCATACTTGTCTAAAAAATCACTTTTGAGTATCGAACTTTTTTTTTCCTTATTGGGTTACTAAACTTTCATTTTTGGCCTCTTTTACGCACTTTGGGACATTTTTGCCCCTCAAAATTTTGGAAATCCAGGGGCAAAAATGTTATAAAAATGTCCCAAAGTAAGTAAAAGAGGCAAAAAATGAAAGTTTAGTACCACAATAACGAAAATAAAAAGTACGTTACTCAAAAGTGATTTTTTTGACAAGTATGGTACGTTTTGAAAGAATTTTCCCTAAGATCAAGTACTAGTATATAACTACTTTGACTTGGTTAGATTTTTTGTACAACTTTTGTTTATCGGGCTATGACCATATACAGACTAAATATCAAACATAATTGAGTCTCAAAACAACATGAAAATTTAGCAAGCTGCTTTGCGAAATAAGAAAAAGGTTATGCTAGTGACAACACTAAGCGTGGTGAAGATGGATCAAGATCCTCTAGAGTTGGTATAAACATGACCGGTCATGTTTTCTCACAATGAAAAAGAAAATTGGATCCATCGGTAGGCCATATTGTTTTTGCTTGTGAGAGAATATGACAAGTCATGTTCAAATCAACTTTTGAGGATCTTAATCGGGTGAATATGTGATTTTTTGTACAATTCAGTGTAAGAAATTAAACTATTCAATCAAAATCAGGTGTTTGTTATGTTTTTGGATTTTTGACGATTGTATTCACGTTTATCAAAATTCTAATCCAATCATAATGATTCATGGTTAGCTATGTAATAATAAAGCTCATTTTCTTAACCACAACCTTAAAAGTTTTCATTAGCAAAACCCATAAAAAATGATAATGCCAAACCACGTCTTTCACATACAATTTAAGAAAGTTTAAATAAATATATTACTGATCAGGGGCGAAGCTTCATAGGGCCCGGGGGGGGGGGGGGGGGGGGGGGGGCGCCCGACCCCCCGAAATTTTTTTGCGATGTAGGGGGTATATAGTTTTCGTGTAGAAAAATTTCGGTATATTCGGTTTCGACCCCCCAAAAATTTCGGTATACTTAAAATATAGCCTTAGGAAAAAAAATTTTAGATCCCGACCCCCCACTTACAAAATCCAAGCTTCGCCACTGTTACTGATAGATATCCATAGTTGCATATGGTAATACAAACGTAAATTAGCAAAGTTTAGATCCCGACCCCTCACGTCTTTCACATACAATTTAAGAAAGTTTAAATAAATATATTACTGATCAGGGGCGAAGCTTCATAGGGGCCGGGGGGCGCCCGACCCCCCGAAATTTTTTTTGCGATGTAGGGGGTATATAGTTTTCGTGTAGAAAAATTTCGGTATATTCGGTTTCGACCCCCCAAAAATTTCGGTATACTTAAAATATAGCCTTAAGAAAAAAAAATTTAGATCCCGACCCCCCACTTACAAAATCCAAGCTTCGCCACTGTTACTGATAGATATCCATAGTTGCATATGGTAATACAAACGTAAATTAGTAACGGTTAATCATCGATCTAACCAATATCTCTGTGAATATTTCCGAACTTTTTCCACCAACAAAACTTGAATATATTATACGAATCTTTATATATATATATTAAATACAATTAATTAAATAGTCAAAAAATACAATTAATACACTTATTAAAACTCCCCTTACATGTTACATAAGAAATACAAATTATCAAGCATATTGTACAATTAACTTAAACACAATTCCTGCATTAAATGTCACTAATACAAATAATAAAGTATACTATACAAATTTTTAAGCCCGAACAGGTAATGGGCCAAATGGGCTCGAGCCCGAACGGACACGAGCTAAACGAAATTTTTGATATCCGTAAATTTATTGTTAAAAAGAACATAATAAACTAAAATATGTTCACATATCGTACAAACCAAACAAACTACTAAACGAAAAACAAAAAATAAATAATAAATAAAATAATACAAACAAAGCAAAATTTCATCAAACTTTTGCCATAAAAAACTAATCAGTAAAGCTATTGCCAAAAAACGTACAAATAAAATAAACTATTAATCGAAAAAATTAAATTACAGAGTGGCCGCAGCTGAATCGCGCGAGAACCCTGCTAGTATTAAACAAAAAGTACATGATGAATTTCACATTTAATCATTAAACCACATTTGTTTTACGATTTGTTAACTACCATCTTCGTCACAAATTTAAATCATCAACCTTTTAGATGCATAACAATTAACAATTAATTAGAAACCATGCATGTAGCCGGCGAGCGTAGAAGGTTTTACCTTATGTCGCCAGCTTGACACTCTAGGTACCATAAGCATATAAAAAGTTCAGTCATTTATTGTTCTCTGTCCGAGCACAGTTGCAACATGCCGAGTAGTATAAATATTCAATGAATATTACCATTACATATGATGATGGATAATAGAACAAAGCACAAGATGTTGAGTAAATTAATCAAGCCATGCATATATAATCCTCTTAATATCTAAGATTTCAGTGACAAATGTAATCAATATAAAATAGAAAAAACATACCATGGTCTTGCTCTAGCTAGATAAGGGTATATAAGATCATTAGAGAGGTTAATTGGCCATGTATGTTTATAAAAATTTCAACAATTCAGTGTGCCTCTAGAGACAGAGGTCAAGAGTTCGATCCTCACCCTTTGCAAGGCCGGAGATCCTTTTTTGCCTTTGGTAGAACCGGAAGCGGCCTCTCTACCTTAGGTAGGGGTAAGGCTGTCTACGTCTCAACCTCCCCATACGGGCCGTGGAAGACGATACAGGAAGTTACTTTACTTCACTTTAGAGAGTAATTAGATATACACATTCATATTATGCGTATAAAGTACAAACTTAATGCAAATCATACATTGTAAATGCACTTTAACCAATTTCATGGAAAAGATGTTTGCCAATTTTAGCAAAACATGATTGGATGAGGGACCGTGCAAATTGCTTACTCACCAGAACATAGAAAGGTAAAAGTTGACGCACTAGTTTTTTTTTTTTTTTTTTTTTTTTTGGTGCAAAGGTGAAAAATTATATTAACTCCAATCAATGTTTTACAACTTAGAGGAACATACATCTGATATAGGACATGCCCCTAATCAGAAAGCAAAAACAACAAAACCTCTACATCCGATATCCGATACCAGAACATAGAAAGGTAAAAGTTGACGCACTAGTTCTTGATTGTAAGGATTGTGCAACCTTGATCGATATGCTTCTTAGGACCTCTCAAGCACAGACATGTGTTGAGAATATTTCTGTATAGGTAAAGAAGTACATCTCACTTATTAACCAACTTTTTATTCTAATCAAAGTTTGGATCCACCAAAATTTTGAACATTGGTCGGAGTTGGTGGGCGGTGATGGTGGCATTAGTGGCTGTGATGAAGAGTTGAAGAAGGGATGTTTGGGATTGCATGATTAAAGTGGGTGTTTGGACAATAAAATATGAAATGACGAACAAATTTTAACCAGCATTACGGTTTAGGACTGTGAGGTAGTGGAAATGGCCACGTTGGGGACTAAACGCGTTGAACCCTAGATCTGAGGACCAAATGTGCAATCGCCCTGACCTTGGTGACCAACGTTATAATTTACCCTTTTAGAAATGATCATGTAGCGCAACCACTTGGCACAAATTGGGCTCTAGAAGATGGCGTTTTTGCTCTTTGAAGTTGTGATAATCAAATGATCAAGTGTTTGGTAGATTATGACTATTTAAAGTTGTGAAATGGCCCTAAATACGAATCAATTTGTTACCGTTACTCCTGAAAAGTTATCATTTAACCTCCTTTTCAGGATTGTTTATCCATATAGATGTACTTTTTTTGATGAGCCGAAGCAAACAATCAATTGTGAGCTATATAAAACACAATTCTGAAGATAGTTTCCAGCTTTTGTTTACTTATGAGCTGAAACAGGCAATTATTCGCGCACTCGAGGTTTCTCAGATATCCTTTGAAAGGTTGATGAGTTGAAAACAGGCACTTGTTCGGGCAAAAGAAGCTAACTATATGGTCATTCACTTGTGTACTTCGATCTTCTAACTGTTTTGTGTATACTAATTTTTTTGGTATTTTGACAGCATGCTGGAGAAGTACATGCAGAGAAAGCCATTCTAGCGACTGAGTTGAAGGAGCTTCAGCTTCAGCTTCGCTTTTTTACTATGTCAGATGAGTTCACTTGGAATTTTTAATGTGATAGCTTTAATACATTGTTTAATACAGTACTCTACAGAGGCTGCAATTTCAACCCATTTACCTATGAATGGGTTGATTTAGGTTATGTTCAGTATGTAAACATATTTGACCTGCTACTCTTGTAAATAATTTAAATTTTTGGACAAAAAGATGTACTTTAATATCGGAAGCTATAAAAAAATTTTAAAAAATATATATATAAAAATAATAATAATAATAATAAAAAAAAAAAAAAAAAAAAAAAAAAAAAAGAAAAAAAAAACCCCTTCTGAACCTCTATTTTTGTTTAGGTTCAAAATGGGATGATTCAGGTTATGTTTTATTGACCCGTTATGAAGCTTGATAGAAAAAGTGACGCGTTTTGAACCTTAATGAAATTATAAAACTTAATAATGCATATAGTTGCATATGAAAACGTGCTCATAGTTTTTATGGTATTTATCCTGTATTTATTTAAAAAAAAATGTATTTTGTTATATGATACTTAATTCGTCAAGTGTTTGTTGCTTAGTTGCGTAAAGCTTTAGAGAAACGATTGGCATCAGCTTTGGAGGTAATCAGTGCAGCTGTGGAAGAAAAGCTTTAAAAAGTGAAGTCTGGTATGGTATTCCAGGAGAACCAAGGTTTTGAAGAGTCTATGAACTGAAGCTTGAAGCTGAGGAAAATTCTAAGGTACTGTTGACTTTAGACCTCTTTTATGCATGATACCATTGAAACTAGAGGTGTTGTTAAATTGTCCATAGCTAGCTTCTCTAACAGCAGCGGAAGATCTCGATCTTAACATTGGATTTATGATAAAAACAGAGTTACATCCTCGATAATAGCTTTACAGATAAGAAGAAAAGGGAGATAACACAAATGAACCAAGATTCATGTATATTTATTGCTGACAATCTACAAAAATCATCGTTATAAACCATTCATTTGGTCAATATTTCAACTTGTCAACATGTCGATTTTATCACCTCTAAAGTTTTAAACTTATACACCATCATTGGTGTAAATTTGTCTGGAAAATAAGGTAACATATCAACTTCCGCATCACACCCCATTTGGGTTGTATGCTTTAAAGATCAGTGAGCTATGCAAGGAAAATCAACAAAATCACAAGCACAAAGATAGACTTAACAATATCAAATCAAGAATCCTTTCCTGAATTAAACAAACAACTCGGCAAGTTTACTTTCATACGTAGTTAAAGACACAAGTGACTAATTAAAAAAGATGCAAAGTTCTTAAGATAACAAAACGACAAAACACCCCAGGTCACCATTAACAATCTCTCCAGCAAGCAACTAATTTTTATTCTTGGAGTCGTTTTTCATGAACTCAGTCTTTGGCCTTAGCTGCAACCAGAGAGTTGAAACAAGTCAGTGAAAGTAACAGTAATATAATAGAGAAGATCCTAATACAGTACATCAAATTATATTCTAAATCAAACACTGATTATATGTTTACCTGGTTGCTGTGGCCACACTTCTTCTTCCTGCAGTTTAGAGCCCTTGGAGGAAGACGGGCGTAGCACCTAACAACAAGCAATTTAATACAAATAAGGCAATGATCAACTTAGACAATACAAAATAAACATAAGTTTAAAAGCACATATTACAGAACCCATTGGTGATCAACAATGACCTAAAGTAAGCATGACTAAAATAACTTTCTTGCCATTAATTTTACAAGATGACCAGAAGCTCAAATAATCTCTTGGTTTTCAAAATTAAAGAAGACCAAGGAATCAGGCACTAATCTACTACTACACAATTATGCCATAAACCATATTCACAGATATTTTTAGATAATATACATAACAAAAATCCACATACGAAATAGTGTCAGAGAAATACATAAAAAGAAGATATACAGAGATATAAAAAACATTGCTTATATGCCAAAAGAGAACAACTCACTTGCGACAGATTTTTTTTTTCTGGTTCTGCTTCTGACCCAATTCCAGGTTGAAAGGATTATAGGATTCTCTAGGGTGGTTTATCCCACCTCCACGCAGCCTTAAGACCAAATGAAGAGTCGACTCTGGACAAAAAAAATGCAAAATAAGAAACTAAACAACACATGCTTTAAAAGCATTGTACGTATGCAATGAAAACTTGACATTTGGGTAAAATTATAATAAAAACTGAATTGCAACATGAGTTGATTTAGTTTTAGTACAAACAACGAAAATTAGCACAAACTCCTAAATCAACTTGAATTTATGGTAAAAAGTCACTATAAAACACAAATTCACATGAAAACCACATCAGCAAATATATACAACAAATTGATGCTCCTTTGTAAATTATAATAAACTAATGACAAACTACAATCATTCTGCGGTAAGTTACAAGTTGACTGTCCAATATACGAATGACTTAAGAAGCGATAACTATTTAACAAATAAACTAATGGATAACTTGTGATTTTGAACACCAATACCCCTAAATATCCGATATCTGTTTAACCATTATACCCGATATCCTAACCACACAAACAATTAGCCGACAAGAAATTTGTTAAACAAAAACTTTTCATCCGATATCTAAATCATGAATTCACCAACAACAATTTTCTTAACACAAATCTAAATCATCCGACGTCTACTCAGCTTTCACCAGGCAAACAACAAATTTTCATACTAAAACTGTAATATTCATACTTAACACTGTTTTCTTTAAATAATCAGCTAACCACATGAATTCACCAACAACAAATTTCTTAACACAAATCTAAATCGTCCGACATCTACTCAGAGCTTTCACGCGACAAACAACAAATTTTCATACTAAAACTGTAATATTCATACTTGACACAATTTTGTTAGATATTCCAACAACCACATAAAAAATAATTTTCACCCGACAAACAAAAGTGTCCCAATAAAAAAATCCTACAACTATTTTTCCCTTACAAATAACCACATGAATTTACCAACAACAATAAATAATAATTAAAAAAAAAAAAAAAAAAAAAAAAAAAAAAAAAGAACCCTCTTTGTCACCCGACAAAGAAAATTGTCGGACAACACATAATAATAAAATAAAAATAAAAAAAAAAAGTAAAGAAGAACCTTTCTGGATGTTGTAGTCAGCAAGTGTACGGCCATCTTCAAGCTGCTTTCCTGCAAAGATCAACCTCTGCTGGTCTCGTGGGATACCTATTTTTTTTTTTTTTTTTTTTTTTTTATAAAATTATTATTAGTAAAATGAAATATAAACCAAACTATATATTTTTATAAAAAAAAGTAATACTACCTTCTTTGTCCTGAATCTTTGCCTTAACATTGTCAATGGTATCAGAGGATTCGACTTCAAGAGTTATGGTCTTCCCTGTCAAAGTTTTCACAAACACCTGCATTTTTGCTTCTTTTTTCTCTCTTTCTCTCTAAACGGCGGCGCTTATGTTTTGTTGTTGTCACTCACACTAGTAGTAGTATTTTATTAGGGTTTTGGTAACTTCAAGAAGTATTCGGGTGGGCTCGGGTATTGTTGTTTTCAATGTTTGGGCTTTTTAAGCCAATCACATTTTGTCTAAAATTTTTAGTTATATTTATTGGTAAAAATAGATTAATTTTAGCGGTGATCATGGGGCGGTTTTTGTCTAAAACCAAACTCCGAACCGAAAACTTCGGTTTTTAAGAATTTCAAACTGTTCGGTTTTGGTTTTTTCGGTTTTGGTTTTTCGGTTTTTTTTATTAAATCGGTTCGGTGTCGGTTTTTTTGGTTTTTTTGTATGCTTTCAAATTTATCAATTGTTAACTCGAAAGTTATGATTCATCACTTGTTTACTCGACCAATAAAACAAACTAGTAACAAATAAACTTTTCAACGCAACACAATAACAATAAAGTGGACAAACCAGTAACAAATAAGCAAGCAAGTTAGTCAAAGAAATTTGAAAGGCAAGTTTAGCGGAAACCATAAATCCAGAAATCAAGAAACATTTGATAAAAACCGTAAAATCGTAAATCCAGAAATCAATCCAACATTTGACAGAAACCACCAACAATCCAACAATCCAAAGCTAGCAAATAAAGTATGAAACAACAATAAAAAAAATCCAACAATCAAAAAAATCAGAAATGTAAGTTTAAAAAGCCAAATAACAAATAAGATCCTTCTTGTCTTCCTTCACTCTTTTATTAGTCTTCAATTTTGATACATTGTATGTCTATTTTTATATTTATTATTTTTTATATGTATATTTTTTTATACCTGTTTTTGGGTGAAAATCATCAAACAGTAACCAAGTTTGATATATGTTCCAATTTTGATATCTCAAACTTTATATCAACTATAAGAACTATTAAAGTTTCTAAACTGTTTCATTCTTATGTAACTTTTATGTTAAAGTGACTTGAATGGAACATTTCTCATACTTGGTTATTATTTGGTGGTTATTGTTTATATTTAGTCGTGCATTAGCGGGATGTATATAAAGTTGGTTGAAGTTAGTTAAATTCAGGGGTGGGTGTTTAAAATTAATGTACAACATGTTAATGCATAGATAAATATGTTAAGCACGCTAATTTTAGAAAATTACATGAGAATGAAACAGTTTTGAAACTTTGATGGTTTTTATGATTAGTATAAAGTTTGAGGTATCAAATTGGAACACCGTTACTAATGGGTGACATATTCCCTTTTTTGAGAGGAAATTTCTAAAATGAAGTATATGGCGAGCATATTACCAAAGTCGACCTGTTTCACGAAAATAAACATGCATTTTTTGCTTGTCACTCCTTCAGATGTTGTCACGTGTTAATTTTTTATTTCCAAATTTAATAAGATGGTGACACGTGGACATGGTAAGCAAACTCGTTTTACTCTCCATACCCATTTGCTCGCCATATATCTAGACATGGCAAGCAAAATAGTTTGCTTGCCATATGGTTTGCTCAATTTAAGGTATGTGGACAAGAATGTGTGCTGAGCAAATGTCATTTGGTTTCCATTTCGTTTGCTCGTCATAGTATCTTACTGTGTTTTTTTAGTTTGTAAAATGAAGATGGGGACCAAAGACAATTGGGGAAAGTGAGTATTTTTTTAGTTAGTAAAATCAATAGGGGACCTAATGTGTTTTTATGTTTTTCTTGGCTATCATGAAGATGAAAAAGTATAAAATGTTACACGAGATATATATCGAGCACGTATGGCACGCTCCAGAAGGAGCCACAGTTGATCCGATATGAATTTTTAAAGTTCTAATTGCTGCACTTTTTCAAAATCTGACCTTACTACACTAATTTGTATTTTACACTAATTTAACCACTGAATTTGCCAAAACTTTCTAAAAGGCAATTGAAGTATACTCAGAGGGATAACATTTTTGTTTTGACATCAAGTTAATTAGATAAATGGTTAGTTCTCTATGATCCTCCAAAATTGACTAAAGTTTTACGCAACTTGTTGTTCTAAATTCAAACATCACCAAAATGACCCAAAACCCATCATAAATTATTCTACTATTTACCAAACTTAGCTTATTACAAATGCTAAGACCATTTTCCAACAATTTTATAAGCAATCTTACTAGTTTAAGCACGTTATAAGCTCGTTATCATTAGCTTGGTCTTGTACTAAACACCCTTTATAAGGTTATAACAACATCATCATCCTCATTAATCAAGAACAAGCCATATTTAACATGATTTAGCTACTGGTTTATAACCATAACATCATAAACTTGGTATCATGGTCATATCTAATCCAAAAATCATGCCAACATCATCTATGTTCATCACACATATGTGAAAACTTCATAATCTTGTCTAATACCATGACTAACATACTAAATAAGCAAAACCTCCAAATTTCCACCATAATTCTTGAAACGAAACTGAAATCATCACATACATTTGAAGGGGATTAGTCAAGGGAGCTTATTTTATCATGAGGATACCATAAAAACACTTAGAATCATGCTAGAATCATCATAAGGATACTTACTTCATCCTTAGAAATTTTAGATCTTTTCCCTCCATGACAAAACATACATACACGTGTAGTTATGAGGTAAATTATGTATTTTTAGAGTTATTAAGTCGTAAGGGAAATTCTGTAATTTCATAACTTAACTAAACTTTTACACCATTAGTCCCTGCCGTTAAATATTTTACACTATTAGTTTTTTCGTTAACTATTTGTGCTGAAAGTCCTTCTCTCTAAAAAAAAAAAAAAAAAAAAAAAAAAGACTTTTCCATTATTCTTTAGCAATATAACATGCTTTTAAATAATCTGTAAAATTTGGGATGTTAAAAAAACCCCACTAACTAAATAATCAACTACTAGTTTTTACTCAAAATAAAGTCAACAACCTAAAAAAGTTTCATCAACACATAAAAAGCTAACAATAAGAACTGAATAAGTGGCAGTATTGAACTAATATTTCATTACCACAAAAATTACATCGTTTATCAACATCTTAGACAAAAAAAATGTAATTAATATTCTAATGTATTGACATAAAGTAAAATGAAAATTTAAGTTTTTCTAATACTCGATCTGGACTACCATAGAACCTACGTCCATGATTTCAATTTTCCACGATATGCGAATTACAGCTTTTTTCACACCAAAACACCACTATTTTTTGTGTTCTTAAATTTTAGGGAAAAATAAAAAAAGATGAAGAGAGGGAGTGATGGAAATAAGTGTGTGAGAAAAGAGTGGAGAGTACTCTAGATTGAATCGGGATATGTAAAACATATTGGGATATTTAAAAAATTAAGTACACGTGCATATGGAGTACAATGACAACAGTGGGTAAGGATACAGTGAGAAGAAATCTTAAAATGAGAAGAATGAGAAATGACTATAATGGCATATTTGAGATGCATCGACTTGAATTAGATGTATCTTTATTCATTTAAATGCATCACAATTAGTTTTGAAAATGATTTTGAAGTGAAAAAGATGCAAGGTAGTATTAGCAATAAATTTGACCCACATGAGACGAAAAATACATAGGATTCGTCTAACTTGATGAAATGCATCTAATATATGTACATGCATATAATTTTTAGCTAGAAAATATATTATGATGCATCTAATTCAAATTGATGCATCTCTAATGTGTAGTTATAGTTATTTCTCATCCTTCTTATTTTAAGAATTCTTCTCATTTGATCCTTATTCTGACAACATTAAACAAAAAATTTGACAAGGACACAAAAAAAAATGGTTGGACAAAGCTACCCCTCGTGTGATTTGCCCGTGATATGGGAGATAATGAGGAAAACTAAAGTCGTTAGCAAATTTGGACCCGTCATGTCATATTTTGGAAATCTTGGAGTCGGCAAGTGAATTTTCGCTATTTTGGATGTTACAAGAAATCTGGCCAAACCACATGGACTAACAGTGTAATTTACTCTAAAATTTATACAAATATTTTTATTTAAGTTTAATGTATGGTAATATTTGTTATTGTCGAACTTGTTGGACAAGTATTTGGTTTTTATTTAATAAGTAACCCTAACATAAATCGTAAGGCCTCATTAATTAAGGAAGCCTAGCTTTCCATATATTATCTATAAATGGCAACACAATTAACCACCGTCTTATTTTCATATCAAGTATTAGATTTCATTCCTATATAAATATACAACAAATGGTCATAAACATATTCGACATCATATCATCGATCAAGTTTTATTGTTTCAAAGTTAGTATTAATTCTGCATTACGATAACAATATATGGCTTTTAGCCTACACAAACGCCCACCCCAACTTATTGATTTTCTGAGTCAATTTCCTGGAGATTGTCCTCATCCGGTCACGTCAACTTCAGATGCTGAACCAAGGTTTATAGAGTTGTCACTCGGTGTTAAAGCTCCGGTCACCACGTCTCCGTTCATCGACCATTCAAGAGTGCCCAAGAGAAAAAGGTATTGTGTTAATTATTCATGCATGTTAATTAGTTTATTCCTTTTATGTTTGGTTTCAAACAGTATGTCCTGTTTTTTCAAATCTGTTTTCTTGATTAATCAAGATTCTAACTAACTGTGAATCTTAATTATTATCGCAGGCTAAGTCTACATGAAGAACTTGTAGACGCCGCCAAGTCTTTCTCCTTATACTTGCAGCCCAGCGATAATGATTCATCTTTGTTCATCGACTATTCTGCTATGCCGATAAGTTTCGTGCCACCACAAGATCCACCAAATCCAACTTGTGAGGACACCTTAAAAGAACCAGTGCATAAGAAGAAGAGAACAAAAAAGGTTAATTGTGGACAGGTGGTGAGCAGTCACGCAAACGAGCAGTTCCAGCTTGTTTGTTGGGACGCGCAGCTTAAAGAACCAAGTAAGAAGAAGAGAAAGACGCCACCAAAGATTGAGTCTGGACCAGTGGTGAAGAATGAGGTAACAGAGCAGTTGCAAAAGTTTATAAGGAGTGATGAGATGAATGG
This sequence comes from Artemisia argyi, assembly GCA_030686995.1. Taxonomy (NCBI): domain Eukaryota; kingdom Viridiplantae; phylum Streptophyta; class Magnoliopsida; order Asterales; family Asteraceae; genus Artemisia; species Artemisia argyi. The sequence continues at coordinate 45,118,968 of CM060708.1, forward strand.
TGCAGAACTGAAGTTGGTGACACAGAAAGTGTTGTATATGAGCGATTTGAAACAAGACCAAAACAGGTTGAGCTTGCCGCTTAAGCAACTCATAACTGAAGATTTCTTGACGACTGAAGAGAGATTGAAACTGGAGAATAAAGAGGAGATGGAGGTTCGAGTAGTTGGGCCAACACTAGAGATGTATAAGGAACCGATGACGATGACGATTTGGCCTATGAAAAACACCCATAATCTTGTGTTGAAGACCAACTGGTACCACTTTGTGAAGGAGCACAAGGAACATCTGAAGGAATTATCAAAGATTCAAGTGTGGTCGTTTCGCAAAGACAATCAGCTGTGCTTTGCTCTAGCAGTTGTGGCGAGACCACCCGATGTCGTAAACAATTGAGGACATATTATTTACTCAGATTTTGTTTAATTAATGTAATTCATTTAATGATCTTTGATTAGCTTACTCAACTATTGATTAACTGTATCTATGATATTAGTATAATACGAGTATTTAATAAAATCTCTTTTTAAGCATTTCGTCGAACAGCTTTAATGCAGTCAAATTAATGGGTACCTCAATAGGTCATAATGTCATATGCAATCCTTAAAGCTTGATTATAACAATGAAAACTGAACAGTAGCATGCAATATACTCTTGAAACTAAATGAAATTTTGTGACAGATTAAAAGTACGCTGTGCATATGGAGTTGTACCTTTCCTTTATTAATTATTGTTTTATTAGATTATTAAGTAAACATCTTATAACAACGGAACAATAGCTAGAGATTCTATCTGCAGCTAGTTATGTTTGATGTTTTTTAAGACGTATTAACAATTAAGGCATGCAATAGGATCATGTGCTATAGCTACTTCGAGTTGGTTAGATTTTTTGTACAACTTTTGTGACATGTCATAGTATTTTTGAAAGGGTGTGCACAGTTGCTATTTGGGTTAATTAAGTTACACCATAAAAAAACGAAAGTAGTAAAATAAAAATATTGGGGATTGCCAATACAAAAAATCGACAGTTTCTATAACTTTTGCACTTAGTGACCTAAAAGTGGGTGTAGCTCGTGCCACACTCGGCACCAACGTAGGCCCGTCCCTGAATATTAACGTAAAACATTGGAATAATGTTCGTGATCTTGTTATATTTAGATGATGATGTTGGTTGTGTTATTAGAGTTTAAGATAGTTTGCTCACATGGTAACATAAACATAAATGGGTAAACGGCTAATTATGTTCTCCGTAATTTTCTTGTTACTTTTATTTTAGGTGTAAGTTGTTACCTAAGACGGGTGGTAATAAGGGTGGGTAAGAGACTTTAAGTTTTCCCCCACCCAAAGACACGTTTTAAACCCACATCGACACACTATATTTTAGTTTTGTGGAAACTCGATCAGTAGGTCAGATGATCGAGTTGTCTGCATTATATTTTGTGTGTGTCAGTGTTTTGTGTGGTATATTTGCATATAAGTGAGTTATATTTGGGTGATAATGTTGGTTGTAGTATTAGAGTGCTAGGTGCAACGGGTGGTTATCCGTCAAGTTATAGACACGTTACGTCTAACATTCTTATAACACAAAACAATCCTCCCCAATATCATTCCTAAAATATATATATATATATATATATATATATATATATATATATATATATATATATATATATATATATATATATATATATATATATATATATATATATATAAACAGTCCCCAACCTTTTGTCTATGTTGTTACCGTTTGAATGTGTGCAGGTTTTGATGGAGATTGGAGAAGATGAACTTTTTTATTTTTATTATTATTATTATTATTTTGGTTATCACACTGTGGCTGCGTGTGTGTGTTTAAGAGTAGGGCATTTTAATTTTTTGGGTTATGGTACTAGTGGGCTGGAAAAGTTACGCCTGTTATTGGTGTTGGGCTAGTTTAGGGTTATGCTACACTGTGACATGAACTCTTCTCCTATGCCAGAACCATACATTCACACTATGGCTGCGTTACTTTTTTTTTTTTTTTTTAATTGTAATGTTTTTATTTCATAATGTAATGTTTAGTTTTATTAATGAAATGTTTGAATGTTTAATAAATGAATTTGTTGAGGGTAGAATTTGTAAATTTGTAAAAAGTGATGTTATTGGGTGTTATTTATTTCCTGGTGTTTTTGGTGTTATGTTATTTGGTGTTAAAATGATGGGGCGCTGACGTGGCAATGGTGTTGGTGTTATTTGGTGTTATGACTCCTTGTGCACTAAGTAATAAACATCTGATAACAACGGAACAATAGCTAGAGATTATATGTGCAGCTAATTATGTTTAGTGTTTTTTTTTGACATATTAACAATTAAGGCATGCAATAAGATCATGTACTATAACTCCTTCGAGTTGGTTAGATTTTTTGTACAACCTTTGTGACATGTCATAACATTTTAAACATAGCTTTTAACAATATAAACGTAAAAGATTCGAATAATGTTTGTAATATTGTTTATCGGGATATGACCATATACAGACTAAATATCAAACATAATGAGAAAGTATAGAGTTTAAGATAGTTTGACCATATATATATGGTAACATAAATGTAAATGGGTAAACGGCTAATTATGTAATTTTTCCGTTACCGTTATTTTACGTGTATGTTGTAACCTAAGACCGGTGGTAATAAAGGTGGGTAAGAGACGTTAAGTTGTCCCCTCCCCGAGACACGTTTAAACCCACATCGACGCCTTTTAGTTTTGTGGTGAACTCAATCGGTCAGATGATCGAGTTATTAGAGTGGTAGGTGCAACGGGAGTTATTCGTCAAGTTATAGGCACGTAAAGTCAGCTTTTACCCTAACATTCTTATAACACAAAAACACCCTCCCAATATCAATCCTATAACACACCACAAAAAACCACACTTTACACTAAAAACAATAAAATCAAAGAAATCAAACACCACATACAAACCGGTCTTTATACACACAACGTGGTACCTATAACGCACCCAACAATGTTGTTAGGGCAGAGTTATAAGCACCAACTTGTGCCTATAACGTGTTGCACCGAGCACTTTTATACTATATTCGTGGTGATGTTAGTTGAGGAGAGAGAAGCTGATGTGACACTGAGTTTGCGATGGTGATAAAGGTCACTATCACCAAGAATCTAATTTTATAATTCTACATTTTATATCTTTCCAATTAGTATAATTGAATTGTTAATCAAAAAATAAAATGTAAAATAGAAAAATAAAATATTAACCAAGTTTAAAATTTGTTATTTCATATTTGAGTGATTAATATGGAACATTTTTGAAACTTAATTATTAATTTGCAACTTGTTCTTCTTTTCATGTGTGAATAAGTTGGTTGTACATGATGTTTATTCAAGCAGTTATAATAAAGGGGCAGATATCTAAGTGTAAAAAACAAATGCGTATATAAATAACTCATGTACTAATTATGTTTTGTTATATTATCAAGTAAACATCTGATAACAATTAATTACTGTTTTGTTAGATTATTAAGTAAACATCTGATAACAACAGAACAATAGCTAGAGATTCTATGTGCAGCTAAGTATGGTTAGTGTTTTTTTAGACATATTAACAATTAAGGCGTGCAATAAGATCATGTACTATAACTACTTTGAGTTTGGTTTGATTTTTTGTACACCTTTTGAGACATGTCATAACATTTTAAACATAGCTTCTAATAATATAAACATAAAAGATTTGAATAATGTTCCTGACGTTGTTTATCGGTATATGACCATATACAGACCAAATGAGAAACATAATGAGAAAGTATATAGTTTAAGATAGTTTGACCATAGGTAACATACTAACATAAACGTAAATGGGTAAACGGTTAATTATGTAATTTTCTTGCTACCGTTATTTTACGTATAAGTTGTAACCTAAGACCGGTGGTAATAAGGATGGGTAAGAGACGTTAAGTTGTCCCCCATGACCCAATTTAAACCCAGATCGACGCGTTGTATTTTGGTATTCTGATGAACTTAGTCAGTTAGATGATTGAGTTTTGTGCATTGTATTGTGTTTGTGTGAGTGTTTTGTGTGGTATATTTGCATATAAGAGGAAGGGTTATGGTAACTTGGCACCCGTGCCATTTCCATGTGGTAAGGGAAATGGCGCCGCATGGAGATAATATTAACATGTGGGGAGATGATTGCGTTTTTTTGCTCTTTTGGCTGCTGCGTATTAGAGATTGTGTGAATAAGGATGAAATGAATAAGTGCGGGAGATGACTGCATTTTATTTGTGGAAT